>JASDQU010306755.1:67628-81334 GCA_032191745.1 Picea mariana
GATTAATCCAATAACATTTATACAATCTGTCAGGTGTGAATGGAAGTGTCTTTTCACTGGCAGGGCCAACTTATCATTCTGGGTGGTTATAACCACCTTTAATTAATCTAGGAGCCGACTTCTCATTCATCCTATTACAATTAGGGTTTGACCAATCCACAAAAGGGAATTTGGTCATTTACAATACCCAACATGATCAATCTGCAATAGGGGATTGATCTAATGAATAATACATCAATAATAAATAGAATACTTTTTGCAGTTACAATATTTCAACATTTGTATCAACGATGGGAATTAGAGACTGTGACATTTCTTAATAATAAAATAGGTATGAAACTTATTACTATGACCGTTGAAATTTGTAAGTATGTCGGTAGAAATTTGGCACTCTGTCGCCTCCTTGTGTATTTATTCTCTCGACCTGGTAAGTTGATCTGCCAATTCTTCCTTTCTTTTCTTGTCATGTGCTTCCTCCTGAGTTGGATATCATTTACTTTGGTAATTTAATACATTGGTAAGCCTTTCTAAGTCCCTTCTTGTTTAGCATCACCTTATTTTTAAGAATGTTTATTATTATTTTTATAATCAGATCCACCACTAATGGCGCTCTTCATACCATTGGTATGGATCCCATGGCTTGTTGAACCTTGAATTATGGTTAGTGCCAATGAGTAGTGGGAGTAAATCTTTCTTTCTAATTTAAACTGACAGCTTCACTTATTAATTTATTAGTATTCCATGAATGGAGTGAATTCATCATATAGAGTTTGATTTAGATTGATCCACAGCAATTGTCGACTTCCAGTGGCGTGCACATGCATGCGATTGTGTTCTTGTCTACCGTAATGATGGAATTGATGAAGAATTACATGTATTATCTAAATATTGTTATCTAATAAAAAGTGAGAATATCTCAATATTCGCATACTTAATGACTAATGTCTATGAGATTATAAAATGATGCATAAATCTTGTGTTGTTGGGTTGAATTAAAATTTAAAGAGCATTGAAATTCATACCTCAATGCACTCTTGATGATTTTCCAAATTTACTCTCTCATATCAACCTTTCACCATGTTGACTTTTATTAGTTTATGTCCATTATCGTAACAAATATAAATCATAGGTTTACATATACTTTCAGTGAATTTGAAAAGTTAAGTATATCGAATTTAAGCTATAGTTTGTTGTCTTTTCTAGAATTTTAGAGTTAGTTTAAGTTCGTCATAAAACCCAAGTAATAAGGGAAAGCTCCCTTATTTGGTTGAAGGAAATAATAAGGATTCTTTTATGTTTAGCGTAAGTGATGATATTCCCTAGACGCCTCGTGCACAACGAAATTGTGATGTAAGGAATGATTTTAGAGGCTTTAGAATACTTGCAGGTGATAATTTATTAAGTTGTGATTGAATGTCAGACCTTAGATATTGTGCAACGATTTAATTGACGACACTCTCGCGCCTCAACTCTAGGCAATGATTAATTTATGTTTTCATTTAGTTTTCCTTATGCAACTTGTGTGTACAGTCATTCACCTTATGCCTTCACGTATGTGGTCTTGTGACGGGTTAGCAACCCTTGCGTGCTTCATCAATATACTAACGAATGAAGAATTAACAACTTTTATTGTGCCATGAAGTTATTAACAAATGATTGTAGTAGACTATAAATTGCCTGCGCAAAATGGAAATGTTATGTTATATGATGAGTTCTGTGAATGATTCCTCGAGAGCCAAGTTTATTTATGTTTTATTTTTCCTAATGTAGCTTAAAAAAAGAAAAGAAGAAGAAAAAACAATTGACTTGTTGTACGTAGCTCGTTGTCGTGACGGTGGGGTGTCACAAATGGTATCAGAGCAGGTTCAACCCCGCGACTGTGGATCGCCATGCTTTCCACTGCAATAAACCCTTGAGTAATAAACTAGCTCTAATTAAAAATTTAACCTGCCCATGTGATAAGCACGGTTAAATGACACCGTAGATATTCATGACGTGGTGCTAGGGGAGGAGGCGCGACGCCTCCAGTATCATCCATGCCCGAGGGGTCTAACCCCCGGGGAGATGAACAGGTTGTCGGATAGGAACAGATATCTATGGATGATATGATTGGGCTGATGAGGTCCTTTAAGTGGATGTCTGAGGCATTGATCAACCATCTGTACTGAGATGAGGCCAGGGCGCCTGTACCCCTGCGGGTCCACAACACCCCAACCAGTACCATTAGCTTCACTAAGAACTCAATAAGGATAAGTTCTCAAGTCCACGAGTGTCGCGGGCGGCTTATCCATCGAGGCATGGCTGGAGAGCAAGGAAATGTACTTCACTCTTCGCGTTTATGACCTCCATCATGAAGGTCCACACGACGGTCTTTCAACTGGAAGGGGAGCGCTCTTCTATGGTGGAAGACGCTCCTGCCACAAATGAACATGGTCTTCGAAGACGTGTCGTGGGAACTGTTTGACGAATGGTTTCAAGAGAGGTATATATCAGAGGAATTAATTGAGCGTCGGCTCAACGAGTTCAACGCCTTGCGACAGGGCATTCGTACGGTGCCCGAGTATGAGGCTCATTTTATGGAGCTGCTTCGGTGTGCTCCGCACCTGAATACCTAGAAACTTAAGGTCAACAGGTTCGTGTTTGGCCTTAATGTCAGCATTCGTGCAAAGGTTAGGATTTTGATGTCTTAAACCTTGTATGATGTCGTCTAGAAGGCCTTCATAGCAGAGGAGGAGCTTATCAGTGGGGTTTAGAGTAGGACTCCAACGCGACCAGCAGGGAAGGTGTCATTTGGTGCACAACAACATCGACTGCAGCAAAAACAGTTTCGGCATGTTCAACAAAACAAACCAGGGTTTCAGGCCAGTGGGTCATCAGCTTCTACTTCGGGTACCAGGAGTACTGGACCAAAGAAAGGGTGTTGGACATGTGGGGAAACACATTATCAGCGTGACTGCCCAGTGGAGAGGAATAGAGCATCTGGATCATCCAGACCCACTACCGTGGGAGATTTGGGCAAGGCCCATCATATTTAGGCAACGATGAATAACCATCAGGCAAAGAACCAGTCGAATGTGATTGAGACGTCAGGAACCGTCGCTGACTAGACCCATAGTATTTGATAGATCCCGGTGCAACCGAGAGTTTCATTTATGGAGCAACGCTAAAAATAATTAAGGTAAAGGCATTTGAATATGATGATTTTAGCTTTGTAGAAATGGCTTCGGGATCCAAATAGAAGGTTGGTGGGAAGGTCACTGGTTGTATCCTTAACCTGGGAGAGTTTGTCTCTAGGTCCAACCTATACATCACGATCTTAGGATCTTATGACATCATGATTGGTATGGACTGGTTGGAATCACATGATGCGATAATCGACTGTAAGATGAAACAGATGATCTTGGTCGATGACGAGGGGTAGAGATGCATGATAGAAGGTCAAAACCAGGGAGTCTCCTTGAGGTTCATCTCTTCTTTGCAGCTAGGAAAGAGCAAGTGCCAGGGATGTAAGCTTTATGCGATCCTTGCATTAAACAAGAAGGGAGTAGAGGAAGGACTCGAACACCTTCTGGTGTTTAGAGAGTTTGCAGATGTCTTCCCTAAGGAGTTACCTGGGATTCTGATAGAGAGGGAATTGGAATTTACATAGACTTAAACTGGGGATTGAACCGATAGCAAGAACGCCTTATCAGATGTCAACCCCGGAGCTATAGGAGTTGAAAATGAAACTGAAGGAGTTGCTAGAATTGGGACTTATACGTCCCAGTGTGTCACTGTGGGGTGCGCCTATTATTTTAATACGGAAGAAGGATGGCTCGTGGGGACTCTGCATTGACTATCGTCAATTGAACAAGGAAACGATCAAGAATCATTATTAGTTTCCAAGGATTGATGATTTGTTTGATCATTTGAAGGGTGTGATGGTGTTTTCAAAGATCGACTTGAGATCAGGGTATCACCATTTACGGATCAAGGAGGAAGATGTCCCTAAGACCTCCTTTAATATTAGGTTTGGACATTACGAGTTTACTATTTTACCATTTGGATTGACGAATGCCCCGGGGGTATTTATGAGTTTGATGAATGGGGTGTTCTGCGAATACTTGGGCAAGTTTGTCCAAGTATTCATTGATGATATTTTGATTTACTCTCAGACGTTGGAGGAGCATGATGAACACTTGCGCTTGGTACTACAATGTCTGCGAGAGAACAAATTGTATAGGAAATTGTCTAAATGCTCGTTTTATCAATCGAAGATTCACTACTTAGGGCATGTCATCTCCGATGAAGGTATCGCCATGGATCCAGAAAAGGTCAAGGCTATTATGGAATGGCATGAGGTAGCGAATGTCCCAGAAGTGTGTAGCTTCATGGGTTTAGCGGGATACTATCAACAGTTCATTGAGGGTTTTTCGAAGATAGCAAATCTGATTACGGAATTGCAAAAGAAGAACAAGAAGTTTGTTTGGACCGAGAAATGCATGGAGGCATTTCAGAGGCTCAAGGATCTATTGACAAGGACACCAATACTAAAGGTCCCTGACATGGACGTGGACTTATTAGTATGCATTGACACATCCAAGGAAGGATTAGGCAGAGTCTTGATGCAAGATGGTTGAGTGATCGCTTACATCTCGAGGAAGTTGAGAAGGCATGAGGAGAACTATGCGACACATGATTTGGAGTTGTTAGCCATTGTTTATGCCTTGAGAGTTTGGATACATTACCTGATTGGATGGAAATCCGAACTAAAAAAATGGACCACTATGGACTACATCACATCTTTACGCAAAGCGACTTGAATGCGCGACAATGATGTTGGTCGGAATTGCTTAGCGAGTATGATTTCGAGATTACTTACATAAAAGGTACAATGAACAGAGTGGTGGATGCGTTGAGTTGAATACCACGCATCTTTCGTTGATGCCTCTTCAAACAAATCTACGTGAAAAGATTCTATCTTTACAGGGCAACAATGATTGGTACAAGGAGGCCAAGGATTTTATCGGACAGAACACAATGACGGTACCAATATTTGAAGGATTTACTATGGAAGATGACAAACTATTGAGATTTAAAATTTGAATTTACGTACCACCCAACGACGAGTTGAGGATTTTGATCCTAAATGAGGCTCACAGAGCAGTGTACATGGCTCACCTGAGAATCATGAAGATGAGGGAAGACCTTAAACCCTTATTATTTGGGAAAGGAATGAAGGCAGACATAGTCAACTATGTGGCAAGATGTCTAGAATGTCAACAGGTGAAAGCTAAACATAGACATCCGACGGGATTACTACAGCCACATGTTATTCCCGAATTGAATTGGGAGGTTATTTTGATGGATTTGATTGTTGGATTTCCACTAACGGCAAGGAGGCATGACTTGATTTTTGTGGTAGTCGACACTCTGATGAAGAGTGATCATTTTATTCCCGTGCATATGACGTATTAGGAACTTGACATAGCTAGAGTTTTCATCAGTGAGATTGTGAGGCTATATGGCATTACTAAGAGGATTATCTCCAATCGAGGATCGATGTTTATTGGATGATTTTGGACTAGTTTCCAAGAGGCCTTGGGAACCCAACTTAACTTTAGTACCACATATCAACTAGATAAAGACGGGCATACTGAACAAACAAACCAAATCTTGGAGGATATGTTGCACATGTATGTTATGGACCAACATAAGCATTGGGAAGAATCCTTGCCACTGGTAGAATTTGCATATAACAACAATTATCAAAGCACCATTAAGAGGGCATCGTTCTAGTTTCTTTATGGGCAACCGTGTCAGACGCCTTTAAATTGGGATCGACTTGAGGATAGGGTCCTGGTGGGGCCAGAAGCGATCCAAGAAATGGAAGACCAAATGAAAACCCTAATACAAGGGATAAAGGAAGCGTAGGATCGGCAGAAGAGATATGTCGATGCCCGTCGTGTCGATCGTAGTTATGAAGTTCACGATAGAGTCTTCTTGCGGGTGAAACTGCATAAGAGTTCGATCAAGTTTGGAAAGGGTGCTAAACTCTCTCCTAGGTTCATGGGATCCTACGAGATTGTGGAAAAGAGAGGGCTCATGGCCTACTGACTATCCTTGCTTGATCCTTGAGGTGTATGCATGAATTCTTTCACATCTCTGTTTGGAGACATTATGTTAGTGATCCTACACATGTTATTGACATGAGTTCCTTACAAGTATCTAATGAGGGTGCACTCACGGCTAAGCCAATTTGCATCCTGGACCATCACATTTGACATCTATGACGTCGAACAGTAGATCAGGTCAAGGTCTAGTGGGACAACTATAGTTTGCACTTGGTGACCTGGGAGGACTCATATGATATGCGTTAGTAGTTTCCATTTTTGTTTGATAGATAGACTTATGACACTATGATACACTTTATTTTGACACTTATATACTATGAAACTTTGGGACGAAGTTTAAAACAAGAGGGGGTGTATGTAACATCCCGCTCTTGCGCACATTGAGAGAAATTATTCTTTGAGGACACTTGCTTGCAAGTGATCCGAATTATTATGATATTTGTCGTTTGATTATGATTATGAGATATTATGGATGTGATGATATGTTATTTTGTTTTATTTACCTAGATAGGTGCTATTGAATGGGCTCTCCTAAGTGTGCAGGACTTTGGACCTTGAGGATGCAGAGGCATCGATGAAACCCCTTGGACTTTGAATCGAGTCAGGGAGTGGACTATTGGGTTTGAATGTTGTTGATGTGACATATGCACATATGATTAGATGTTATGATGATTGATTATTATTGTTGACACGATTCATTGATAGATGTTGGTTGACGATAGCTTGTCGACCAGACTCACATGTGGAGTAGAGGGGTCACGCAGGAAAACTAGAGACTTTGAGGGAGAGGTGTGGAAGCAGCCCTGCCACATCCTACTAGCACTCCCACCATGGCTCCAATTGTAGGTGAATGATTACCTAGTTTGAGAAGACCCACGATGTCGTGAGGGAAGACTGTGACAGTCGGTCACGATGATTCTAAGGGGCACACAATAAGGCAGGGGCCTTATTCCTTAGAGGCCCTTAGTCTCCCACAAGATCACCTGGCAGAGTATTGACTCCAGGGGTTTGACGTCTACTGAATTCAGTCAAGAGTTGAGTGGCACCCATGGAGCACGTAGTGCATCTTGAAGGGTACATTGCGCAAGGAATATGGAAAGAGGCGTGTGGCACCCTTGGATCACCTAATGCGTCCTGAAGGGCACGTCATGATTTTAACTAGTAAGTGAATAAAACTAGTCGGCCTTAAATTGAATGATGTGATAAGTAAGATTTAAAAACAATTTTTCCTAATAAAAAAAAAAAATGTTGCCCATCCTAGTGAAATTAAAACCTAGGACTAAGTAGAACTTGTGGTCAAAAAAATAAAAATAATAATAAATAAACACGTAACAAGAAGGGGGGTAATAAATTCAAACTTGTTTATTAAAGTCAAAATTATAATGGAGGATTAATTTTTAAAAAGGGGGGTAATGGTTGTTTTTATCTACTTTTGCTAAATTATTTTTTAGTTAAAAAGAAAAGAGGGTAAATGGTTGTTTTATCTACACTTGCTAAATTAATTTTTAATTAAAATGGAAAAAAGGGTAAAGGGGTTGTTTTATCTACACTTGCTAAATTGATTTTTAGTTAAAAAAGAAAAAAAGAATTATGAAACTTAAAGAAAAATGGAAACTTAAAGAAAAGGGGAAACATAAGGAAAAAGCTGAATGTCTAACTTAGTAAGAGATCTTGCCTTTAGAACTTTCTAATTATGAACTCAACTAGGAATTAAGAAGGGCATAAGTCATTTAAGAATTGTAAGGGATTTTTGGGACACTGAGGATCATTTTTAGGAATGCTTTAGGTGGGTGAGGGAAATATGAATATTTAAGTAATTAATAAAATTGATTTTCTGGTGTAACTAGGGGATGGGTGACATGTGTACGGGGGAGGTTTTTCCTAATTAAAATTAATGAAAAAAGAATTTAATGAAAATTTGGGAAACTAATTACTTAAAAACTCTATAAAAAGGATGGAGGAGGAGGAGTTTGGATCTCATATTTTTGCGTAACATTACGCTACTGGAATTTTTATCTTGACTAAACTTTCTCTTGTGGGAGTTGGGATACCCATCTTGGGTAACGAGTGGTAGCTTGACCTTGTTAGGCGAGTTGGGTGCTAGAATTCTCCGGTATTGTGTGTGTGGCCCCTTTGCGGCTCAGGGGGCACAGGGGGAAGAAGATTACCCCTAGCATTGGCTAGGAGGTGTCGGTGAGGTCACATTGGTTGGAAAGCATGAGATGGATGGAGCACGTGGGGGACAACAACTTTGGAGCAGTCATGTTTGGCTAAGGTACACCTCTTAAAGTTGTTACTTGCAATGAAATTTAATTTACACATGTTATTTTTCTGTGCTCAGTTGAAGATTTTATTGCCATGATCTTTCTCACACTTGCTTTCCTATGGTATTTGTAATCCCCTTGCTCATTGTATTCTGATGTGATTTCCCATGGCGAGTCCAAAATCTGATTGTAATGACTTATCTACATTTTTTTTATTGATTAATGCGAAGAAAAAATGATTTTTTATCTTTTGTCCCTTATCCATTTAGTTATAAGTCTGTGCTTGAGCAGTTGGCCAAGAGCCGAATCGATGGTTGATGCAGACCCCCTATCCCTCCTCAGGGTTGCGCGACCTCCCAGTCAGGATCTTCTGGTTCAGGAGCCGAAACGACTCTGCTGGTCCCGAACTGGAACTCTTCAAACGAACACACACACACACACACACACAGGTCCCTCCACAACGCTCAATTAGATTTTCCAAGCATCGAGCACGAGCTCCTACAATACATGACCAAGAGTCGTGACCGCGCCCTTATCCTTCCTGCCTTTCGCTATTTCGTGGTTCAGGGTATTGAAGTGCCAAGAACTCCGCCCTCCAACCCACGATGCCCGAGTTCGCGAAATGATCTGACCTCGTTATTTCATGACCTCGCAACTCGGGGTCTTGGAGCACCAAGAACACTGCCCAGCTCGTGATGTACAAGTTCTCGAAACAGACAGCCCTCGTTATCTCTCGATCTCGCAACTCAGGATTTTGATGCACCACGAACACTGCCTCCCAGCTCGCGATGGTTGAGTTTGTGAAATGGATAGTCCTCGCTATCTCGCGACTTGGGATTTTGAAGAACCACGAACACTGCCTCCTAGATCGCGATGTTCGAGTTCATGAAATGGACAGTCTTCTCTATCTCGCAATCTCGCGACTCGGGATTTTGAAGCACCATGAACACTGCGTCCCAGCTTGCGATGTCTGATTTCGTGAAATGAACAATCCTCACTATCTCGTGACTCGGAGGTTAGAAAAACAAGGAACTCTGCTTCCCGGTTCATGATATCTGAGTTCATGATGTGGACCAACGGTCCAGATCCGCCTGTGATCAACGGTTCATATCAAATCGCAGTCTCGTGACTCAGAGGTTTGAAAAACAAGGGACTCCACTTTTCGATCCATGATATCCGAGTCCGCGAGATGGGTTGACTCCGCTATTTCGTGATCTCATGACTCGGGGTTTGGAAGACAAGACCTCTATCCCTCTGGTTGGCAATACCCAAGTTCGCGAACTGAAACAATGGTCCATATCTATCTAAGATGGATGGTCGTTGTTCCTCCTGAGATTTTGGACGTCAAGTGGCCCTCGCCGCTAATCTCCTTGCAGTTCCACCTTATCCAATGATTTGCGGGGTTTCGGTGTTCCTTCTTGAGGACTCTCCACCGTCCGTTAAGATCTTTGAACTCCCCTCGTTGGGATCTACACAACATTAAAGTCTGCACTCCTCCTTCCAATTGGACGATCCATGGGAATCCCCAGAACGATCCAACACTCAAGGGAGTTCTTCCTCCTAAGCTTTTACTTGATTCTGACATAGAAGAATTTCTAAGTCTATGAAGACTCAATCTTCGCTCCTTCTAGGGAATAAGTTCTTGGTCTCGACAACACCTTCCGAAGTGTTATCCCTCCTGAGCTTTGTCTGGTTCAGACTTTGATCTCCCACGCACTCCTTGTGTCTAAGGGATTTCAATATCTTAGATTCACGACGTTTTCTCTTTGGCTCAATGCACACCTTGCAGAGCTCCCAGTGAAGAGAAAAAAAACTCCACAACGTTCCTCCCTGGCTTGATGCACACCTTGCAGAGCTCCAAATGAAGAGAAACAATTGAAACTACCAAAATCTCATAGTTCCATTCACTTGTTTATAAAATAGAAAACAACAAGGAAATACACACAGTCCAAGCACAACACATTTGGATCAATTTTCCATTATGTTCTATTCATAAGTGCCCACTGGCTACATAATACATACAAACTACAATAGCTCCAAAAGCTGAGATTTTCTGCTCACTCGCAGTTCTCTCACAGATCAATTTCTCTCCTTCCTCTCTCTTCTGCTAACTGGGCTTACAAACTTTTTCATAACTCAAAATGTTCCTAGGGTTTCCCCTGCTACTTGCCTACTCTAAACCTTATCCTACGCTATCTTAGTCTAGTCGTATTCCCGAGCCGAAGTGGAAACTTCTGCTCTGTTTACAATTTCAAAAACTTGTTTCAAGGGGAAAAACCTGGCACCGGTTCAAGCATGCTTCTGAAGGTGAATTTTGGCACTATGTGGAGGCAGATCCCGAAATCGTTTGTGACTTCTCACGTTGAAGTTCCGAAGTAACTCTCACATGTTGGGTGGTCCCACCTCTGCGCACTTGCCAACGATGCTCCTGCATCATACTCCCCTTGACAAAAATTCATGGACTCCTGTCCATGAGCTCCTCTACTGAATTTCCTTGCTTCTAGATAGCAGCTTCATTTTCCCAACTGGCGTCTTCTATTGGGCGTCCCTTCCATTTGACCAGATACTCAAAATAAGTCTTCCTCCTAGTCTTCTTGCCAATCCTTTGATCCAAAATATTCTCCATCTGTAGCTTCTCTGCCACAGGCATCTGCTTCTCCCACTGAATCTTTCGTTGATCTTCTGATCCTTCTGTGTCATCTTTCCTGTAAGGATATAGGTCTGAGACATTGAATATGGGTGAAATGCCCACACCATCTGGCAACTCGATCTCATAGGTGTTTGCATCAAACTTCCTCAAGATCTTACAGGGTCCTATCTTCTTCATCTTCAATTTGTTATATGTTCCCCTAGGGAACCTTTCCTTCCTGAGATGTGATAAAACCTGATCTCCCACTTCAAATTGAAGTTCCCTGTGATGTTGATCAGCTCTGTGTTTGTATTTCTAATTAGAACTCTGTAATTGTTCTTTGATCCGACTATGGAGTCTGCATTTCAGCAGCAAAATCCTCTACTCCAACGCTTCTGATCTCTCCCTGTTCTAAGTCCCTTAACTCATACACTCCCCTGGGTTGCATTCCATATAGTATTTGGAATGGGCTCCTCCCAATGCTTCTGTTTGGTGAGTCTTTGTATGCAAATTCTACTTATGGTAGAATCTGATCCCACTGGTTATGATGTTCAGTAACCAGACTTCTCAATAAGTTCCCTAGACTTCTATTTACCACCTAAGTCTTCCCATCTGTCTGAGGGTGATAAGCTGAGCTGAAGGACAAATATGTCCCCATCTTCTTCCACAGTGTCCTCCAAAAGTGGCCAACAAATTTTGTGTCTCTGTCTGAGACAATGCTCCTGGGTAGACCGTGAAGTCTCACAACTTCTTTGAAAAACAGATTTGCAACATGTGTTGCATCACTGGTCTTCTGGCATGGGATGAAATGTGTCATCTTTGAAAATCTATCCACCACCACAAATATGGAATCAAATCCTCTTTGTGTTATTGGAAATCCCAACACAAAATCCATGCTTATTGCATCCCAAGGCTTCCCTGGTATTGGCAATGGTTGGTACAATCCAGTGTTCTGTCTTTTCCCCTTTGCATGTTGGCAGATTCTACATCTGTTCACCAACTTTATCACATCTATTCTCATACCTGGCCAATGGTATGAACTTCTCAACTGTGCAAACGTTTTATCGTGGCCGAAATGTCCATCCAATCCTCCACTATGCTTCTCCTTCAGAGGATTGTCCCTCATTGAGCATCTTGGTATGCACAATTGATTTCTTTTGAACAACAATCCTTCCTGAACCATATACTCTGTCCACTAACTTCTATCTCTCAGTACAGGGCTTGTACATGCTTCGTAGGCCTCCTTGAAATCTATATCATCACAATACATATCCTTAAGGTGTTCAAACCCCAAGGTCTTCACCTGGAATTCTTGCAGAATTAAACATTTCCTTCTTAATGCATCAACAACCTTGTTAGCATTCCCAACAATATGTTTTATGACAAAAGTAAAATTTTGCATAAATTCAACCCATTTTGCATGTCTCTGATTCAGTTTTTCTTGTCGGGTTATGAATTGTAAAGCTTGGTTATCGTTGTATAAGAAAAACTCTTTCGGGACGAGATAATGCCTCCATTTCTTCAATGCTTGAATGATGGCATAGAATTCCTTGTCATATGTGGAGTATTTCCTCTTAGTCTCATTCAGCTTCTCGCTGAAATAGGCAACAGGCCTATTCTCCTGACTCAGAACAGCTCCTATTGAACTCCACTTGCGTCACATCTCACCTGAAATGTCTTCCCAAAATTCGGCAAGATCAGAAATGGTCATTCTGTTATCTTCTCCTTCAGTATATTGAAGCTCCTTTTAGCCTCCTCTATCCATTTAAAGGACTTGTGCCACTTCTTTACTGTATCCATCATTGGTGCACAAATTCCACTGAAGTCTCTAATGAACTTTCTGTAGAAACTTGCTAAACCATGAAAGCTCCTTACCTT
Organism: Picea mariana; assembly: GCA_032191745.1. Classification (NCBI taxonomy): domain Eukaryota; kingdom Viridiplantae; phylum Streptophyta; class Pinopsida; order Pinales; family Pinaceae; genus Picea; species Picea mariana. The sequence continues at coordinate 80,513 of JASDQU010306755.1, forward strand.
GAACATGCTCCTTGGTGACAACCATTCTCTGATTGCTTTCACCTCCTTTGGATCCATCTTCAATTCATTTGAAGATATCACAAAACCCAAGTAAATGAGCTTTGTCTTCATAAAAGAGGACTTCTTCAGATTGATCATCAACTTCTCCTGTTGTAGCCTCCTCATTACTAGCATTAGGTGCCTCAAATGCTCCTATTTTGTCCTGCTAAAGACCAATATATTGTCCAGATATACAACCACGAAGTTGCCAATGAAATCTTTTAGAATTTCATTTACAACCTCATAAAAGTGCTCAGGGCATTTGTTAAGCCAAATGGCATAACTAGCCACTCATACAGGCCTTCATTTGTCTTAAAGGTTGTTTTCCATTCATCACCCTCTCTCATCCTGATCTGGTGATATCCACTTTTCAGATCTATCTTAGAAAAGAAATTTGCTCCACTTAAGCAATCCATTAAGTCATCCATTCTCGGTAAAGGAAATATGTACCTAATGGTGATATTGTTGATGGATCTCGGGTCTGTGCACATTCTCCGTCCTCCATCTTTCTTTGGGCTTAACATAGTTGGTACTACGCATGGGCTCAAACTTTCCTTGACCAAACCCTTATTCAAAAATTCTTGGACTTGGCTCTTCACCTCCTCATTTTATCGAGGTGTTAATCTGTACGCTGCCTTGTTCAGTAGGCTTGCTCCTGGTATCAAGTCGATATGATGGCTGATACTCCTGATGGGTGGCAATGAGTTTGGCAGCTCATCCACTACTATATCAGCAAAATTATCCAGCAACTCCTGAACTTCTTCAGGCAAATCATCCATTGAC
>JASDQU010306756.1:30122-40444 GCA_032191745.1 Picea mariana
AATTGAATGTTGGTTTGAAACTATTTGAAATTCATTTATGTTTCCATAGAAGCCTGATGGGATCGACACAATGCATTGTCATGTAATTGTTCAATGCTCCATATTAGATCAAATTACTTGAGCCAATACAATATTCAGGAATGCCGAGACTATCGAACCATGAAAATGAGAAGAGGTGTTAAATCCAACAAAGAAGCACCAACCAAAATTCCAAGGCAATTTTTTTAATAGTAAATCTATAAAAAGAAATAGTGTGTATATATTTATCCATAGACATTAGACTCAGTTCTTTGCACTGAAGCATTGAACATATTTGTCATAAATACAAGTACAAGAGTTACAAAAAAAAGAAACATGCATACAATTCTGTGTTGTTCCTCTAGTGAGACAACATGCAGGAGCCATCGACAAGCTCTTGAACATGCATACAAAACTCATTACCATGCTTTTTTAGGAAGTCAGGCTTGCGATCTTCTCCTCAAAAGTTCAATGTTGGCTGTCGCAATATCAATATCTTATGGAAGACTTTAGGTGACAAAGAAACAGGAGAGTGGTTCTGCAGTGGAATAATTATTTGGCTTGAAACAGGTCAACAACACTCCTGCTCCTGATGCTGGCGACCTAGAGACATTGCAAAGCACCACTGAATTGTACAAATAATAGGTAAAAGTCCCCGGTGAGAAGAGTTTCCAATCCACGAATACCACTTCCAAGAGTATGACATCTTGCAACATCGCTCTAATGACCCACCCCAGTAAGAAAGCAACCCATAATTTTTCAAATGTAGGAGGACATAAGAACCCTCCTCGCGGTAAAATTGATAGTTCTCAAGAGGTTCCCGCGAGGAAGAAGAGAAAAAATGTTGTAGGGCAAGTGAAGGAGCCCAAAACTAAAAGTGAGGACACACTAAGAGACCACCTCTTTACAGTCAAAGACTTCAGGGACACAACCTGCATGAGCAATTCAAGAGGTCCAAATTACTTCGTTGTGGGAGGAAGGGGACCAAGAGACCCCCTCCTTACAAGAAAAGACTTCAAGGACACAGGCTGCACGAGAAATTCCAGAGGTCCAAATTACTCCGTTTTGGGCAGAAGGAGATGCGTAGTAGGAATATGCCTTACACCACTGGGAGTTCTGGTCCTCACCCCCTAAGATGTTAATTGTATATCTAGAGAACATGAGAGTGGTCTCGCAATTGAATAATTCTTTGGCTTGAAATATATCTTTGAGCGCATCAAGAGACCATTTCCTTACAGTCAAAGACTTCAGGGACACAGGATGCACCAGGGAAAAATCGAAACCCAATCCAAAACCCTAAAAATGAAAGAAAATGAAACATCTATGAGGGTGAGGACCGCCATCCAAACTGAGAGACTCAAACTCTTGAGATGCAAATCGGCTATTGCATTCAATGTCGATTTCTTTTCTGAAACCCCTTCCTTTGGTCTTGTCACGGTCGCCATCGCCGAGTTGGGAAGTGCCCCCCATTATGGTTGATTTCAATTTTGGTGCATGAGTGGGAACAACGTATGCATTGCCATCATCCATCACTGTATCATCGTTCATAAGATCATCTTCTTCCGGCTCGAAATCGACTGCATCAACCTCTACACCGACCATCAACGCAAGCGAGTGAGATGTCTGAGCAGGGGGGGTTGCCTTGGAATTATTTGGCTTGAAATATATCTCTCAGTGCACCAAGGGACCATCTACTTTTTTGCTTCTGGGCAGAAGGAGATGAGTAGTAAGAATATTCCCTGGACCATTGGAACTTCTGGTCATCATGATCGAAGATGTTTACTGTATCTGGACAAAAATGTTGTTGAACTGCTGCCATAAGTTAACGAGAATGTTTGTTTTCTTCAGATGATGTTTGAAATGAACATTCAAAAGGGATAATATAACCCTCCACAAATATTTGTTTAATTTGTATCAATGGGAGATCTCCTCGAGCCTTTCACTGATCAATGAAAATGTCTACGGATTGTGCATGATGAGATATTACCATTAAATCTTACTAATTGCATACTTTGAAAAAAGTGCTAAGGTGGCGGTGACAACGAATAGCGATTAAGGATTGGATATTTCATGAAGCCACAAATCGGAAGATGCACGAAAGAGGTTTCATGATGCTTGAAATGAACACTTGGAAAGGATAACACAAACCTCCGCAAATCTTGGTTTAATTCGTATTAATGACATATCTCCTCCAGCCTTTTGGACATTAATGACAATCCTAACAGTTCCTGCAGGATGAGCTATTAGAATTAAAGCTTAATAATTGCATATCTAGAAAGAAGTGCGAAGGTGGCAGGGATGGAGAAGAACGATTAAGCATTGGAAATTAAGTGAACCCGCCAACCCATGAAAGAGATTCCAAGAAATGGCCAAGTATGGAAAGCGGTCGGTCGGGCTTCAAAACAGGGTCACAAGTTATACTCAGTAGACCTAAGGGCTCGATGGTCAAATTGTATGTCTGCGAAATTTTGACTACAAAATGTGTAACACAGAATAAGGCACAATGATGGACTTCGACGATCAATTTATATATCGTGGAACTTCAGGTGCTGTTTGTAGGTCACGAAACAATGGAAGCGCAATGTTGAGCAAGCCTGGCCAAGAATCGACGATGGAAATAGCAGCCAAGTATGGAATGGGGAAGCGGTTGGTTGGAATCGTGATATAAAAGCATGAGACATATTCAGAACATGGCATATTGACGAGCTTAAAACAGGGCTAGAAGTTATACTTAGGAGACGTGAGGGCCCGATGGTCAAATTGCATGTCTCCGAACTTTTGATTGCAAAATGTGTAACATGGAACAAGGCATAACGATAGACTTTGATGGTCAATTTGTATATCGCGAAACTTCGGGTGCTGTATATAAAAACATGATACATATTCAGAAAAATGACTAAGTAACTAGAAAGGGAAATTAAAGGAGAAAAAGAAAGGGGAATTTGGTTATCAATTTGTAGATCAGGGAAGTCCGGGTGTTGTTTACAGGCAACAGAACAATGGAAACACAATGTTGAGCCCGCCTATCTGGGAACCCGTGATCCAAAAATTTGTTGAATATGGAACGAGGAAGCATTTAGTCGGACTCGTGATATTGATGCAGGAGCATCGCCAGCACATCAAGCGAGCCAACGCGGAGGCGGAAGACAGCTGGACAAGCCAACAAAATTTTTTGAAAATACTTTGGGATTGTTGTGCAAGTCTTTAATGAAGCCATTTATGAAGGCGCATTTGTATATTGTAATGGACCTTGAGCGGATAGCTCTCGTCCTTTAGTAGATAGACGACATTTAATATAGTTAATGCTGGTAGATAGGAATTTAATTTTAGATTTGATAGCTTTAGAGTCCAAGAGGGAAAACAGATATAGACACTCTCATTGTACATTGTAACATTATTCTAGAGAATCAAGGAAGAAGAGCATGCAGAGAATTGTATGAAGAACACCCATGTACAGGCATTTGAATTAATAGAAGAAAGATTTGATTCAAAATTCATGGTTTGTGTTGTTTCTCTGTGTATGGACGTTATGCTCATGAATGTTTTCTTCCTGCCATACATTTTCTTTTATATGTTGTGTATGTGATTTCATGGTGGAATTGAAGTCTAAAAGGAAGAGTGAATGAGTTTCAATTGTTTCTCTAATTGAGCTAGAGGATTCCTGCAAGGAGTGCAGTCGAATTGTCCGCAAGGAGTGCGTTGACAGAAAGGTTCAATTAGAGATAGATTTTGTTCTCATTTCCTCGAAGGCGCAGTTAGGCACAGGGCCGCGCAAGAAGTGCACGGGCCAAGAGAAAGTCTCAGGGTTGCGAACCTGAGCGAGAACTGTTAGAAGACTGCTGCTGCAGGAGTGCGCAGGGTTGAGAGACTTCAACACTCAATCGAGGTTGAAGGGTTCCTGCAAGGAGTGCGTGCAAGAGGTTTCCAAGAAGACCAAAGTCGTGGAAAAGCTCAGGAGGAGTAGGCCTTCGAATTCACTGAAGGATAAGCGCAGGGAAGCTGCTATTGAAAGTTTGAGGGAAGCGTCGCAGGTCGGCGAGCAGGTGAACGAGTCTCGTGGATAGACACTTCTTCATTTTGTGGATTGCATAAGGAAGAACGGACGGTCGAAATCCTCTGAGGAGATTTCGCAAAGTTTCGAGGACCGTTAGATCTTGCGGAGGTGCAAGGAGGTTACGACGAGAAGGTACGAAAGGTTTAAAGCTCAGGAGGGGCAGAACCGTCGATCCAAGCCACAAGGACCGTTAGATCTACATGTGATATCGTGTATCGGGGATTCGCAAGTCAAAGCTCCAAGTTGTTGCAACGAGAGTTGCGATATCGCGATCTGCGATATATCGACGAGCCCAGAACCGTCCATCGGTGGGGACGCGTGTCAGAATATCCAAGGGAAGTCAGGGTTTGGCATATCAGAGGTCATGAGAACAGGATACTCAGACAGGTTGGAATCGCGATCCGCGATATTCCAACGGGAGAGAGTGGTGTGGGGACATAGCAGGTTTAGTGGAGGACAGGTGGTGTACCATATCGAGGATCGAGAAAAGGAGAGTCCCGAATCCATTGACATCAGGATTCACGAATCCCAAAATCTCGATAGAAGTGACGAGAGGTGGAAAAGTAAATCCGCACGTGTGCATCGGAGTTTCGCCACGTCGGGTATCGGGAGTCGGCAAATCATAGTGCTCAATATCGCAAGTAGCGAAACCGCGATAAGATAAGTCCTTATAGATATGAGAAGAGGTCAGCATTGACTGAGGCATCGGATCTCGGGGATTCGAGAGCCCAGTGATCGACAGTGAACTTGCGAAGCCGCGAGTTCCAATTCTCCGATAAGTAAAGAAAGGGTGATCGCGTGAAGAGAATCTGTGGGGTGCAGATTTCCCGTTAGGGAAATAGAAGAACCTTGGAGTTCTTCAGGCCGAGAAGAAGAAGATCCTATGAGAGCGGACGTGCTCCGAGGAGTGCGGCTGCACCAGGTTTGGTATCAGAGCGGGAATAATTTCTTTGCTTTCTATAGTAAAGAAGGAAATTCACCATGCCGCCGAGGAGAGAAAGACAGTCACCTGATCCAGAAGATAGAGAGGTGTGAAGAAGAGGCAAGCAGGTAGTCAATCCAGAAATGGAGAGACAGATGAGAGATCTCCGAGCAAGACTCAAGGACATGGATACAGCGTAGAGACGCACAGCTAGTGCAGGGGATATGAGGGATTTCATTAGTGAGATAGAGGCTGAACGTGAGGAGGAAGTTGCAGCCGAGGATGAGCGAATGAACATCTAATTAAAGCTATTGCCAGAATGGGTGCAAAGGCAAAGATGGATATTCCAGTCTATGAGGGAAATCTGGATGCAGAGGAGCTTCTAGATTGGATTAGAGCTCTGGACACCTACTTCGACTATGAAGATGTCGAAGAGGATAAGAAAGTCGAGCATGTTGTTACGCGCTTGAAGGGACATGCAGCATTGTGGTGGGACGAGCTACAAGCTGACAGACGCTGCAAAGGCAAGCAGAAGATCAAGAGATGGGATAGAATGATCGCGAAGATGAAGGCGAAATTCATCCCTAGAGACTATCAAATCACTCTATTTAGGAGGATGCAGAACCTGAGACAAAAGATGATGACAGTGAAAGAATACACTGAGGAATTCTATCGACTGAACATCAGAGAAGGTCATCGGGAGAGCGATGATGAGAAGGTTGCTAGATATCTGAATGGTCTGAGATATGACATTCAGGATGAATTGAGCATGGTAACCATATGAACAGTAGAGGATGCTTATCAGATGGCTTTGAAAGCGGAAGAGAAGCTGAGCCGTAAGCAAGGTCAGCGAGGGCGAGGCAGGAGTCAACCCAGAGGCAAGTCAGTTGCCCAGGACAAATATCAGAAGCCCAAGAAGGAATGGAAGAAACCTCAGGGTAAAGTTGAAAGAGGTGGAACCTCACAGAGGGGGCCATATGTTGAACAGAGAGGGCAGCATACAGAGCAGAGCGGAGGATATGCTGACGCAAACACTTTTCCTCGTACTAGAGGTAGAGGAAGAGGAAGAGGTGGAGTAATCACATGCTTCACATGTGGAAAGAATGGGCACAAGTCTTACGAGTGTCCAGAGAAAAAGAAGGACATTGGAGAAGCTCACATCACTGAGGCGCAGAGGCGGGATGTTGAGGCCGAAGACGCAGAAGGCGGAAGATCGCTTATGATGCGTAAAGTCCTTTTGACATATGAGAAAGAGGTGGAAAGCTCAGTCCAAAGGACCAGACTTTTTAGGACTACTTGCAAGACCAAGCACAGGGTGTGCAAGATCATAGTAGACAGTGGTAGCACGGATAATCTCGTATCCACAGAGATGGTAGAGAAGCTGGAGCTGGAGACAACTGATCATCCAAGCCCATACAAAGTTTCGTGGCTACAGAAGGGACACCAGGTAACTGTTACTAAACAATGCTTGGTTGAATTTAAGATAGGAGGGTATACTGATAAGATCTTATGTGATGTTATTCCCATGGATGTATGTCATCTATTGCTGGGTAGACCATGGCAATATGACATAAATGTGATTCATGATGGGACAATGAACACATATACCCTGGAGAAGAATGGGAGAACCCATATGTTGCTTCCGATAAAGGATAAGGAGGTGAAGCCAGAAGTAAGCAACACAGTACTTCTCATGAGTGGGAAGGAGCTTCTTACCGAAGTTAAGAAGAAAGAAGATCCACAATTCTTTGTGGTCAGAAAGCCGAGGATTGTTCTGACTAGCACAAGAGTGGATGATTTACCAGATGAGATTCAAGAACTACTGGAAGAGTTCGCTGACATCATAGTGGATGAATTGCCTTGTTCGTTGCGACCGATGAGGAGTGTGAGTCATCATATTGATCTCATAACAGGAGCTAGTTTTCTGAACAAAGCCGTGTATAGGTTGACGCCACAAGAAAATGAAGAGGTTAAGAAGCAGGTCCAGGAGTTATTGGACAAAGGATTGGTCAGGGAAAGCTTGAGTCCATGTGTTGTTCCGACAATACTCAGTCCAAAGAAAGATGGAGGTTGGAGAATGTGTACCGACTCAAGAGCGATTAATAAAATAACCATCAGGTACAGGTTCCCATTGCCGAGGATGGATGATTTGATGGATTTCCTGAGTGGGGCAAAGTATTTTTCAAAGATCGATTTGAAAAGCGGATATCACCAGATTCACACGAGAGAGAGTGATGAATGGAAGACAACATTCAAGACAAACGAAGGTTTGTATGAATGGCTTGTTATGCCGTTTGGCTTGACAAACACACCGAGTACCTTTATGAGGTTGATGAACGAAGTCCTGAGGGAGTTCATCGGGAAGTTTGTCATTGTGTATTTGGATGACATACTGATTTACAGTAAATCAGTAGCAGAACACTTGAAGCATTTGGCCATTGTGATGAAGAAGCTACAACAGGAGAAGTTGTTGATTAATATGAAGAAGTCCTCATTCATGAAGACAGATCTCATTTACTTGGGTTTTGTTATTTTGGCGAATGAGTTGAGGATGGATCCGGATAAGGTAGAAGTGATCAAGAATTGGCCATCATCGAGAAATGTATTCGAGGTGAGAAGTTTTCATGGTTTGGCTAGTTTCTACCAGAAATTCATCAGGAATTTCAGTGGGATTAGCGCAACAATGATGGATACAGTGAATAAGCGGCATAAGTCTTTTCACTGGACAACAGAGGCTGAGAAAAGCTTCAATCTATTGAAGCGGAAGATCATGGAACAACTAGTGTTGGTGTTGCCGGATTTCCTGAAGACATTTCAGGTGAAATGTGATGCAAGCGAGTATGCCATAGGAGCGGTCTTGAGTCAGGAGGACAGACCGATTGCATATTTTAGTGAAAAGCTAGATGAGGTGAAACTGAAATACTCCACATACGACAAGGAATTCTACGCCATCATACAGGCACTGAAGAAGTGGAGGCATTACTTGATCTCGAAAGAATTTGTATTGTACAGTGACAATCATGCACTGCAGTTTGTGACTCAACAGAAAAAGTTGAATCAGAAACATGCCAAATGGGTAGAGTATATGCACAATTTCACTTTTGTGATTAAGCATATTTCGGGTACTGCTAACAAAGTGGCTGATGCTTTGATCAGGAAGTGTTTGATGATGCAGGAGTTCCGAGTCAAAACATTGGGTTTTGATAATCTCAGGGATATGTACGCAGGTGATGCAGATTTTGGAGAGGCGTATGAAGCAACTGAGAATCCAGTTCTCAGAGACAGAAGCCCTTGGATAGATTATATGATCCAGGAGGGGTTGTTTTTCAGAGGCAATCAACTGTGTATTCCGAAATCCTCCATGAGGGATAACTTGTTAAAAGAGAAACACAGTGGTGGATTGGCAGGACACTTTGGCCATGACAAGACGTTCGCGAAGCTGAATGAGTCATATTTTTGGCTGGGGATGCGAGCAGATGTCAAGAGGTTCATTGACAGATGCAGAGTTTGCCAGCATTCGAAGGGGAGGAAGAAAAATGCAGGTTTTTATCGACCATTGCCCATACCAGAGAGGCCATGGGAGGCGATAAGCATGGATTTTGTATTGGGTTTGCCAAGGACACAAAGAGGTGCAGATTCAATCTTTGTGGTAGTGGACAAGTTTTCCAAGATGGCACATTTTATTCCATGCCAGAAGACCAGCGATGCGATTCACATCGCAAATCTGTTTTTCAAGGAGGTCATTCGACTTCATGGATTGCCGAAAAGCATAGTTTCGGACAGGGACACTAAATTCATAGGGAATTTTTGGAGGACCTTATGGAAGAAGCTGGGAACTAACTTGGCGTTGAGTTCTGCTTATCATCCTCAGACGGATGGACAAATAGAAGTGGTCAACATAAGTCTGGGAGATTTGCTGAGAAGCTTGGTGACAGAGCACCACAGCAGTTGGGACCACATATTGCCACAGGCAGAGTTTGCATACAACGACTCAGTGAATCGAAGTACACGAAAAATTCCATTTCAGATTGTATATGGCATGCAGCCAAGAGGAGTTTCTGAATTGAGGGATTCAAAACAGACTGTGACTAGCAACGCTAGTGCAGAAGAATTCGCTGAAGCGATGAAAGAACTTCACAGTCAGGTGGAGCAGCGACTGCAAGATTCAAGTCAGGAGTACAAGCGCAGAGCAGATCAGCATCGGAGACAACTTCAGTTTGAGGTTGGTGATCTAGTTTTGGCACATTTAAGGAAAGAAAGGTTCCCGAGGGGAACATACAACAAACTGAAAATGAAGAAAATCGGACCATGCAAGGTCTTGAGAAAATTTGGGGAAAATGCTTATGAGATCGAGCTACCAGACGAAATCGAAATATCTCCGATATTCAATGTCGCAGATTTATACCCATACAGGGTTGGAGAAACAGACACTGGAACTGAGGTGCCAGTGATCCAGTCGATGAAATAATTTCCAGTTGCAGAAAAGCCACAAATGGAGTGCATACTAGACAAGAGAGTGGGTAAGAAGACCGGAAGGAAAGAATACTTTGAGTATCTGGTCAAGTGGAAGAATCATCCAGTTGAAGATGCCAGCTGGGAGAATGAAGCGGAGATACAGAAGCATGGATAGACCGTGCAGGAGCTCATGGACAGGAGCCCATGAAAGTTTTCAAGCCGAGGAGTATGATGCAAGAGCATCGCCATCACATCAAGCGAGCCAGCGCGGAGGTGGAAGACAGCTGGACAAGCCAACACAAATTTTTGAAAATACTTTGGGATTGTTGCGCAAGTCTTTAATGAAGCCATTTATGAAGGCGCATTTGTATATTGTAATGGACTTTGAGCGGATAGCTCCCTTCCTTTAGTAGATAGACGACATTTGATATAGTTAATGCTGGTAGATAGGAATTTAATTTTAGATTTGATAGCTTTAGATTCCAAGAGGGAAAACGGATATAGACACCCTCATTGTACATTGTAACATTATTCTAGAGAATCAAGGAAGAAGAGCATGCAGAGAATTGTATGAAGAACACCCATGTACAGGCATTTGAATTAATAGAAGAAAGCTTTGATTCAAAATTCATGGTTTGTGTTGTTTCTCTGTGTATGGACGTTATGCTCATGAATGTTTGCTTCCTGCCATACATTTTCTTTTATATGTTGTGTATGTGATTTCATGGTGGAATTGAAGTCTGAAAGGAAGAGTGAATGAGTTTCAATTGTTTCTCTAATTGAGCTAGAGGATTCCTGCAAGGAGTGCAGTCGAATTGTCCGCAAGGAGTGCGTTGACAGAAAGGTTCAATTAGAGATAGCTTTTGTTCTCAT
>JASDQU010306756.1:41871-51909 GCA_032191745.1 Picea mariana
CTTTTATATGTTGTGTATGTGATTTCATGGTGGAATTGAAGTCTGAAAGGAAGAGTGAATGAGTTTCAATTGTTTCTCTAATTGAGCTAGAGGATTCCTGCAAGGAGTGCAGTCGAATTGTCCGCAAGGAGTGCGTTGACAGAAAGGTTCAATTAGAGATAGCTTTTGTTCTCATTTCCTCGAAGGCACAGTTAGGCACAGGGCCACGCAAGAAGTGCGCAGGCCAAGAGAAAGTCTCAGGGTTGCGAACCTGAGCGAGAACTGTTAGAAGACTGCTGCTGCAGGAGTGCGCAGGGTTGAGAGACTTCAACACTCAATCGAGGTTGAAGGGTTCCCGCAAGGAGTGCGTGCAAGAGGTTTCCAAGAAGACCGAAGTCGTGGAAAAGATCAGGAGGAGTAGGCCTTCGAATTCACTGAAGGATAAGCGCAGGGAAGCTGCTATTGAAAGTTTGAGGGAAGTGTCGCAGGTCGGCGAGTAGGTGAACGAGTCTCGTGGATAGACACTTCTTCATTTCGTGGATTGCATAAGGAAGAACAGATGATCGAAATCCTCTAAGGAGATTTCGCAAAGTTCCAAGGACCGTTAGATCTTGCGGAGGTGCAAGGAGGTTACGGCGAGAAGGTCCGAAAGGTTTAAAGCTCAGGAGGGGCAGAACCGTCGATCCAAGCCACAAGGACCATCAGATCTACACGTGATATCGTGTATCGGGGATTTGCAAGTCAAAGCTCCAAGTTGTTGCANTTGTTCTCATTTCCTCGAAGGCGCAGTTAGGCACAGGGCCGCGCAAGAAGTGCGTAGGCCAAGAGAAAGTCTCAGGGTTGCGAACCTGAGCGAGAACTGTTAGAAGACTGCTGTTGCAAGAGTGCGCAGGGTTGAGAGACTTCAACACTCAATCGAGGTTGAAGGGTTGCCGCAAGGAGTGCGTGCAAGAGGTTTCCAAGAAGACCGAAGTTGTGGAAAAGTTCAGGAGGAGTAGGCCTTCGAATTCACTGAAGGATAAGCGCAGGGAAGCTGCTATTGAAAGTCTGAGGGAAGCGTCGCAGGTCGACGAGTAGGTGAACGAGTCTCGTGGAGAGACACTTCTTCATTTCGTGGATTGCATAAGGAAGAACGGATGGTCGAAATCCTCTGAGGAGATTTCGTGAAGTTCCAAGGATCGTTAGATCTTGCGGAGGTGCAAGGAGGTTACGGCGAGAAGGTCCGAAAGGTTTAAAGCTTAGGAGGGGCGGAACCGTCGATCCAAGCCACAAGGACCGTCGGATCTACACGTGATATCGTGTATCGGGGATTCGCAAGTCAAAGCTCCAAGTTGTTGCAACGAGAGTTGCGATATCCCAACGAGCCCAGAACCATCCATCGGTGGGGACGCATGTCAGAAGATCTAAGGGAAGTTGGGGTTCGGCATATCGGAGGTCCTGAGAACAGGATACTCAGACAGGTTGGAATCGCGATCCGCGATATTCCGACGGAAGAGAGTGGTGTGGGGCCACAACAGGTTTAGTGGAGGATAGATGGTGTACCATATCGGGGATCGGGAAAAGGAGAGTCCCGAATCCATTGACATCAGGATTCGCGAATCTCGAAATCTCGATAGAAGTGACGGGAGGTGGAAAAGTAAATCCGCACGTCTGCATCGGAGTTTCGCCACGTCGGGTATTGGGAGTTGGCAAATCATAGTGCTCGATATCGCGAGTAGCGAAACCGCGATAAGAGAATTCCTGATAGATAGAAGAAGAGGTCAGCGTTGACTGAGGCATCGAATCTCGGGGATTCGAGAGCCCAGTGATCGACAATGAACTTGCGAATCCAGGAGTTCCGATTCTCCGATAAGTAAAGAAAGGGGGATCGCGTGAAGAGAATCTGTGGGGTGCAGATTTCCCGTTAGGGAAATAGAAGAACCTTGGAGTTCTTCAGGCCGAGAAGAAGAAGATCCTGTGAGAGCGTACGTGCTCCGAGGAGTACGGCTGCGCCAGATATAAAAGCATCAATGGAAATTTGAACACGTGAATCCACCAACCCGTGCACCTAGACATTTTCCTAAAAATGACTAAGTAACTAGAAACAAAAAGCAGAGGGAAAAAAGAAAGGGGATGGAAATTTTCAGAAGCGGGAATTGGTGTTAAGAAATCCCCATTGATGGTCTTAACAGTAACTATGAAGTGCATTAAACATGTGAACATGCTCTTCAATCAAGGAATAGATAAAGTGACCCATGCTTATACTTTCCAGGATGTGTTTGCATAAGAGAAGCATCGAAAGGCTACAGGCAAATCAATTTTGGGATGTTCAAGTAAAATGATTGTATTGTCAACTTCACTGTAAGTATAACAACGATGAATTTTAATTTTAATTTTCTGTGGTTGATATGATAGTTCCATTTGAATTCACATAACATATATCCTTTTATTTCAAAATATTTCTGAAGATGAATTTTGGTAATTTCATCGATCAAGTAAAAGTGCTAAAATGAGCCACATATTACATTTGCTTCACAGAGCTTAAATTAAAAGGAAAAGCAGGTTCTGTATATTCTTTAAGATCATAGAACAATCGCCAAGATCCTGAATGTATCATTAATTTTTCAGAACCAAGCATACGACCAAGAGCCAAGTAAACACCAAATGTATTGAAAGTTGAGGTACAAGGCAACGCATGAACACAGAAGGCGCCGAGGGAGATCCTACAAGGGTCCATAGAGAAATACACATTGACCTATGCATCAAACAATTTGATATAAAAAAAAACACATGTGGCATTGGTTTTCACTCACATGTGGGATATGTTCCCATGAGAAAATGATCGGGCCCATGAGAACCCTGAACTATAGCACGAAATCACATGAACAAAAGTCTACCAAACACAAGACAACACAAAACCAACGGAGATTGGGCATTGTATCCCAGCTATAACCAAATCCCCAAATGGGCACCAAGAATATTTCAAATTACTATTTTACCATGAAGCAAGATCACTATGTACATTTTCTTCTGATAGTACTATGTTATATCATTACCAGTTCTAACAATGCCAAATTTCCAATATTATTGGAAATTCCCGATGGTTCCATTCAGAGGAGCAAGCCATTTTGATGGTTCAAAGGATGGACCTGATTTATTCACAGTTGGATACTTTGTATGGGGTTTGTCCTCATGCTTTTCATTCCTAGACTGAACAATCTTATGCGCTTCATGTTCAATTTTCCATGGCACTGCAAAAATCTATTCATATCCTCATTGGGTAGCATGGATAGATACACATGAGATTGTTTTGTTTCCTGCCGACGCTTGATATGATTTTTTTTTTTTGGTTTAGCTGATATGTGGTATTGCATTTTCCTCATTTAATGTAAATTTTCTATGGATCCAAAAGTCGTGTAACATGTAGACATTGTTTTCCTGTTTATGTAGGTATACTTCATATGACAATTCTGCTAGCCCAAGAAGCACATCTTGTAACATAAGTTGTCTAATTGTACAATGTACGATTGTGTTGTTGATGGTTCAGATGGTAGTGTTGAGGCAATGCCTATATATGTAAGGGATTTTTTTACTGCATTGCAGACAATCAATTGTACCATCATTTATGAAAGGAGAGGCAGAAGAAAGAGAGTTTCACTTGGCACATACATGCTCAAAGTCTATTGAGTACCCATTCACTGCAACCAAAACACCATCAACCTGGGAACGTGAGCACAATAGTTAATATATTGAACAATATAATATACAACTGCACAACAAAAAATAGCTGCAGAAAATTGGTGAAGGAAATTTTTATGAGAAAAGTGTGGATGGAATTGTAGATGTATACACACAATAGTTGTCGAGCTAGTTAGTTTCTTGAGATCCCATACTATGTCTATTCACAATTCTGTTACAAATGTTTCTTGGGTTGTGTGAAAGATCCTTTCTTTAACATCTCTTTTCTTTCTTATATTTTTGAAGAGAATAAGTGGAAATTTTCCTTTATGCAATTATTGTTCCATTGAGGAAAACAAATTTGAATAGGTGTCAAACAATTGCAGCTGCAACATGGAACAATGCAATAGTTGTGTAACATAACCGAGATACATGGACATGTGAAAGTAAAGGACAAAACTGGATATGGAGAACGGTACCATTTCCTTGACATTGTCTGACTGTCCATCTTTTACATGGAGAATGTGTTGCGAGCTAAGTTTTATCATGAGTGTGACAACTGCACCAATGGTTCTGATTGGGTAAGTGTCGTTGCTCCGTGCAAGTTGGATGATTGTTGTGTCCGGTACAAAACGATATTTTGAACAAATCGTGGGAATTTTTTCCACAATACTTGTTTTGTTGAGTGATATAATCCGATCACAATCACCACAATCATATACTGTTTTGGGCAATATATCAAAATTTGTAATGGATATCCCATTACCTGATAACATCTTTTCTGCATGTTTCTGGACAAGTTGTGTAGGGATAGTTAGTGTGACTGTCATCATGTCTTAATTGTTTGTCATGTCAGCACAAACAATGCATCTAGTTTTGTTTGCCTCTTCCAAGTAGGTGTTATACATGACCATTATGTCCCTGATGAACACTTGTCCAGTTCGACGACTGTTCAAGCCTTCTATTGATAGTATATTGGGTGTTATAAGTTTAGACCTGGTGACATTTTTTGAAGAGGAAAAGTAATGTGCATGGTAGTCTGCATTAATTTTTTGTTTTCTTTTTTTCCTAGCATAAATGTACAAGTAGACGCACAACTTGGATGAAGTATGGAGGTTGGAGTTTTGTAACCAGACCTCTTAGTCTGTGGAACTTGCACTATGTTAGATGTCTCACTTGCACTTGTCGATACTTCTTGTGAATTGCAAAGTATGTGTTGCAAATGACATCAACATATTTATCATGGGATATATGAATAAATAGCTCAAGATATTTGTTTGGTAAACATATCAGGAGCACAATGTATGAATATTTACCTTTGGCCTTGTCGTTCTGTTGATGTTTGCGATGATTGAATTCTCATGCCCATGTCACTAGTCCAACTTTTTCTAATGCAAGCATGTGTACATGAACATCAGAAGGACTAAATAAGCATATGCATTGTATATTGTCCATAATTGTTCTGAATGCCATATACATGCTCGAAGGAGATGGAATATGAAATAGGGTGTCAAGGGATACTCGGGAAACATGAGGACTCGATGGTCAAATTGTATGCCTCAGAATTTTTGAATGCAAAAATGTGTAACACAGAACATGTCATGATGGGGGAGTCTGACGACCAATTTGTATATCGTGGAACCCTCGAAGCTAGAGGTGTAATCTTCAGCCCGAGAACTCCCGATCAAAAAAGTGGCTAAGTATGGAATGATGAAGCTGTCGGTCAGAGTCGTGATATAGAAGCATGCGTATAAATGTGAACTTGTGAGTCCGCCAACCCGTGCACCTAGACATTTTAGGAAAAAAATGACTAAGCAAAGCAACCACAAAGCAAAAGTAGAGGGGAAAAACAAAGGGGATTTCAGTTAAGTATATAAGAGGGAAAAAACGGGATAATAGATAGTGGAAAAATAGAAATGGGGTGTAACGTCCCCGACCACCCAGGTCGGGCCATGATACATGAGAGAACACTTTCATTCTCTCTGTGAAACATACTGTAACATACCCAACATCCAACTGAGCTATGCCACATAAAATTTTTGAACTGCATGCAATTAAAACATATACACACAGAACTCTTGCGGAACATTATATATATAACGTAAACAAACAAATACATTTCGTAAATGCACAGATTCATACTGAAATAATAGTAAACATATACATGCAACATATACAAGAAACACCCATAAATATAAAGACATTTATAACCACACATAAGATAAACCCATAAAAATACACATGTAAATAATAATGCAACATGTAAATTTATCACACAGTTGAAACTTATCTTGGTAAGAATATCATCGACAGCGTGCATACCTTCCACAAACCTCCAAGCCTTAGACCACACTGCTCATCACTCTCAGCAGTGGATCACCCCCGAGCTGGGACTAAACTCCACCCAGGTAAAGGGTTCCTAACCAGGCTAAAGGATCATGGAAAACAGGAAAGACTCTGTCATAGGTGCCAACTCAAAATAAAAACCTACAATCCCTCATTCTCCACATGCCTATCCCACCCCAGGAAGTGTGCCCCTTCTCTGCTCAACAATCCTTCGTATACCCCACTTCCTTTCCGAGATTCAACAACAGGCCAGACAGGAAGTCTCAGAGCCCTGTAGCTGCAGTTTAGCACCTTCAGGAAATCAATTCCCAGTAATTCTCTCACCCAGAGAATTTCTCATAGGCCTGACAACCCACCTCTTCAATATCCCATGGGCTTGAAAACCCACTTCTTCAATCCAATTCCCAAGCTAACCAACTACAGAAACGAGTATGACTATGGATACGGGTTTAGGTACAATGACATGAAGGTATGGAGGTTAACTGACCAAGTGAGTGAAATCTCATGGAATGATTGACTGAATAATGGATGGAATGGTGGATGAATTATGGAAAATGAACTAAGTCCAAACAATATGTATGCATGTCCCCAAATTGACACTTGTCATGCTGGGAGCTACTTTGGCCCACTTGTCCCCAACTTTGGAACTTAGGATAAAATAATTATCCATACTTTATATTTAAGAAATATTAAAATAATATTCATTTTTAGCTTAAGCTCCCTACCTTATCCCTTTTCCTTAACTTTTAGCCCCCCCTTTCCCTTAACTAGTGGAGTTTAGTCCTCCATACTCTTTTATCATGGTCGGCCTGCGCACAACAATGTATTTTATATTAATGCTGAGACATATACAAAAGTAGGCGCACTGGCCTTTAACATCTAGGCTCTCTGGCCTAATAATCACAAAAATGGCTCAACAGCCTATAAAACACAGCATATACACAAGGCTCCATGGCCTCAAATTCGCGCACACTTAAGTTGATGCACGTGGTATCCTGGAATGTACACACTTCCTTATTTTATTGTGCAGTACATGCGCGCACTATGCCATGAAAGGTGCATACAAAAATGATATCAAACCACTCACCAACTTAAGTACATTTTCATTTACATTACAATTGGGTTCGGCCTAGGGATATTACAATCCCCTCCCCTTATTTATGCATTGTCCTCAGTGCATTATGTACTCATACAACAAAATTTTAAAAATGCTCAAAAAGATGCGGGTATTCTGCCTGCATTGCATCCTCATGATCCCAAGTAGCGTCCTAAGGACCGTACCAGGTCCATTGGATCTTTACAAGCCCTATGGCTCGATTCTGGAGATGTTTGATTTTCCGGTCCATAATGCGTACCGGATGCACATGGAAAGCACCTTCTTGCTCCACCTGAATCACATTCCAATCAATAACATGATTAGCATCAGGTATATATTTCTTTAGCAATGATACATGGAATACATTATGAATAGACATAGATGCATGCAATGCAATCATATAAGCCACTGGACCAATCCTTTATAGGATTTCAAATGTCCCACAATAGTGAGCTACCAACTTTGAACAATTTCCCAACTTCGGGGAACTTCTGTTAGCTTTCACTTTCAAAAATACATGGTCTCCCACTTTAAATTCCACGTGAGTTTTTCCCTTATCAGCATAACTTTTCTGCCTGTCTTGGGTAGCCTTTAAATTTTGCTTTATTTTTATCATTTGCTCCTCCATTTCCTTGAGCAAATCTGGCCCAACCACTGCTCTATCTGTTGGGTTATCCCAACTTACTGGTGTGTTGCACCTTCTGCCAAAAAGTGCCTCAAATGGGCTCATCTTTAGAGATGTTTGGTACCCATTGTTATAATAAAAATCTACCAAGTGTAGGTAGTCTTCCCATTTTGATGGTTTATCCATCGCATACATTCTCAACATATCCTCAATCACTTGATTCACCCTCTCTGTTTGTCCATCTGATTCTGGATGATAAGCTGTACTAAAATTCAAATTTGTTCCAAATCCATTAAATAATCCCTTTCAAGATTTTGAGGTAAATTTTGGATCTCTATCAGACATAATTGTCTTGGGTATGCCATGTAATCAAGCAATTTATTTCATATAAACATCAACAATGTTGGCTTCCTTGTGAGTGAGCTTATCTGGGATAAAATGGGCAGCTTTAGTAAGCTTATCCACCACTACCATGATAGAATCATGCTACTTGTTTGTTCTTGGCAGTTTGGTGATGAAATCCATTGTTACAACTTCCCATTTCCACTTAGAAATGGGTAATGGCTGTAGCAAGCCAGTTGGGTGTCTATGCTCAACTTTTACCTTTTGACATTCCAAACATTTGGCAATAAAATTTGCTACTTCTTTCTTCATGCTTGGCCAATAATATTGGCTCTTGACAGCTACAATAGTTTTCTAATATCCTGGGTGCCCAGCATAAGGTACATTATGCATTTCCCTCAATATCAGATTTTTCAATTCCTGAGAATTTGGTACATAAATTCTGCTCCTGTACATGAGAATTTAGTCATTATCTAGCTTGTATTCATCAATTTTCTGCTGCAAATTACCTTGTTGTAATTTTGCCACTAACTCCTTGTATTGCAAATATGATTTTGCAGCCTCTAAAATTTTGTGTTTCCAATCTGATTGGTACATGATAATGGTTGTAGCATGCATTTAATGCACTCTTTTTCCGAGTGCATCAACCACTTTGTTCTCTTTCCCCTTGATATGCTTTATATCAAAGTCATATTCACTTAGAAATTCTAACCATCTTCTTTTCCTAGCATTTAGAGTTGGCTAATCAAATAAAGATTTCAGACCATTATGGTCCGTCCTCAGCTGAAACCTTTTCCCCATGAGGTAGTGTCTCCATTTCCTCAAGGCATGCACTATGGCTGCTAACTCCAAATAATGAGCGGCATAATGTCTTTCATGCTCTTTCAACTTCCTTGATTCATAACATATAACTAACCCATTTTGACTGAGGACTCCACCAAGTCCTTCTTTTCATGCATCTGTGTATACAATGAAGTCTTCATTTGGGTCTGCAATCCTTAGTATTGGAGCACTTGTTAATAATTGCTTCAAGTGTTGGAAACTCTTTTCACAATCCAATGTCCATTGAAACTTAACACCCTTCTTCTGTAAGGAAGTGATTGGGTGTGCAATATTTGAGAATCCTTCAATAAATCTCCTATAGTAGCCTACAAGACCCATGAATGATCTCACCTCTGTCACATTCTTTGGCACTGACCATTCTCTAATGAATTATATCTTCTCCGGATCCACTGTTATCCCATCCTTTGAAATGATATGTCCCAAATAATGAATTTTCTTTTGATAAAATGAGCACTTGGTCAATTTGGAATACAACTGATGCTCCTTTAATACTTGTAACACCATCTTCAAATGATGTTCATGCTCTTCCTTTGACTTATAATATATAAGAATGTCATCCAAAAAGACAATGACAAACTTGTCTAAATATTCTTGGAAAACACCATTCATTAAGCATATGAAAATAGCTAATGCATTTGACAACCCAAATGGCACCACTATGAACTCATAATGACCATACCTTGTCCTGAAGGCGGTCTTTCTGATATCTTCCTCCTTAATCCTTACCTGATGGTATCCTAACCTGAGATATATCTTTGAAAATATCTTTGCATCCTTCAATTGATAAAACAGATCATCAATCCTTGACAGAGGATACTTGTTCTTAACAGTCACTTTATTCAACTGTTTGAAATCAATGCATAATATTAATGTCCCATCTTTCTTCTCCATGAAAAAGAATGGGGCACCCCAAGGTAACACACTTGGGCATATATACCCCTTGTTCAGAAGTTCTTCAAGCTGCATTTGCAACTCCTTCAACTCTGGTTTACTCATTCTGTAAGGAGTCTTTGACACTAGAGCTGCTCTAGGCATTAAATTTATAGAGAAATTAATATCTCTGTTTGGGGGTAGTCCTGGTATCTCCTTGAACACAAATTCAAAATATTCCAGGACTGCATGATCTTCCAAATTTGGTACCATATCTTTA
>JASDQU010306756.1:52993-63021 GCA_032191745.1 Picea mariana
TGCATAGATCCTTGGTACATTTCTGCCCATGTCCTCCACTGTTTCAGCTTGCTGTACATTGTGAACCGTTCTCACTTTTTCACCTCTGTGCGGACAATCTCTAAACATATGATCTCCTTTACAACCCCAACATTGAATAAGTGGTTGCCTTGGCCTTTGACCCCCTGTCCGAATCATTCTAGGTTCTCTAGAAGTTGGTTGTCCCTGAGTATTATTTTTGAAGAATGGTGGCTTAGTTCCCTTCTTCCTTTGATCCATCTTGAATTTATTTTTGTCTTCCCAATACTTTTGGAAAGCTGGCCTTGATTTTTGCTGATCATATAGGAATTTATCTCACCTTATGGTCTCCTCCAATGTCTTGGGATCATCATACTGTATTTTGTCACTAATGAATGCTGACAATCCACTCAAATACCTTTGAATATTAACTCTCTCATTCTTGATGAAAGAAACATACTTCAACAGTTCTAAAAACCTTCTCTCATATTCATCTATGGTTATAATCCCAAGCTTGAGTTCAAAGAACTCTTTCATTTTCTTGTCATAGTATCTCTTAGTCAAGTATTTATTCTCAACATACTTCTTAAATTCCCTCCAAGTAACACTTTTCTCTTTAATGTGTTGCACCTGCACAAGATGATCCCACCACATGGATGCCTTTCCCTTGAGTTGATAGATAACAATTCTACCTTCTGCATGAGAAGAATAATTATGCAATTGATAATAATTTCTCATACCCAACAACCATGTCTTTGCATATTCATCCTTCTTGTGCTCACCATCAAATGTAGGAGGTTTCATTTTGTTCATTTCTCCTCATAGCTCATCCACCCCAGACCCCTTATGCTTCATGACAGGGGATGAACTTGAGCTGCTATGTGATCTCCTATTAGAATGGCTCGAGGAGTGGTGGTGATGTCTGCTAACACTCCTTGCTCTTCTTTCCTCATCAGGAGGCTTGTGGCTTCCAAATTTTCTTGAGCTATTCTCTTTATCCAATTTCTTTTCTATTATGTTCAAGCTTTGCATTAACTTCATGTTGAAGTCATCCTTCTTCTCCTTAACTCTCATAAGCCTTTCATTATCATCTTTATGGCTATGGACATCCTTCTGCAAATTTTTAATGGTCTCTACCATATTCATGTTTTAATCCCTTCCTTCTCCATGTTCATTGGAGTTTGTTCCTTCAATGCCCAAATGAACATCCATCCTTCTAATATCATCCTCATGACTGTAAGTCCCCTATGCCTCTTCCATTACTCTGGATTCTATGTTGATCTTGATCTGATCTAGTTTTTTTTAACTTTGCAAAATCTGCAGCCAACAAAACTTTGTCAGGCTAACTGCTTCAACAATTTCATGAAAATATGAACCATTCTGGTTCAATAATATATATCAGAATTATTTCTTCTGATTTCCTGGAAAATTGAATTCCTAGATCAATTTTATGGGTGGATATTTAGATTCCACTTTCCAACACCGTTCCAACGCCTTCTCCCATGCTCAATTCCGAGTCTTGTGTAGAAAGTTATGGTGATTAGAAATTTGCCCATTAATATTTTTGTTCATTTTTCAACTTGGTGTAACTCTGCATTGTAATTATGCAATTTCAAACCTACTCCATTGTATTTTTCATAGGATCTCAATTGTGTTTCTTCATATACATATTATGGACACTCTGTCCAAGTTTCACCTTTTTCTAGGTTCTCGGATGCTAGTTACAGTCTGTTGAAGTTCTAGGCCAATTCGTGTTTTTGGTCTGGAATGATACATGTACCTTCTTTTCCATATTAAACACTTTTAACATGCCCAGAAATTTAATTGAGCTTTGGGACTGTATTCTATGGTTCAATAGATTTCCATTGACTACTTCTATGCCTCATTATGATTCAGGAGCAAAAAGTTATGTCTCTTTGAAGTTAGACGGGTCTTAAAATTTACCCTCCACTGTTTGTGTTGTAACTTTCTCATAAAAGCTCCGTTTGACAAATAGTTTAAACCATTAGAAATATCTCTCCGGGCTATTTTATTTGAGCCACTAAGACACTATGTTCTCATGGTTTTTGAGTAGCTAAAAACGCTATTAAGGCCCTCAAAAACGCGCTGAAAAAAGATGACATTCAAATGATATAAAACGTCGCAGAAAATCGCTGGTTTTCTGTTGTTGTTCACCCTCCAAACGACTTCGCACGCACAATTTTCAACCTTTAAACCCATATTCACCATGCGCAACAGCATCACAAGGTAAATTGTGCTTCGCACACCTTTAACCACTATGCATCACTTCTCTGTCGTGCCAATAAATGGAGCGCACTACTTTTGTGTCGCGTGCCAATATCCACCGTGCAAAATTTTTGTTCTTGCACTATTACATGTTGCACACAGTTTTTGTATCATGCGCTGATATTTCATACGCATTTATCTCTACGTGCTACACCATGGCAAAGTTTAGTATGCCCCTACCGCGAACCATTTACTACACTGACGTGTGACAACTTATACGCATATTGCGCGTGCACCAACCAAACTCTTCTGCGCTCTACAATACTACGCACACCACGAGAACCATTATTATGTGTGTGCACACTGCACACACATTTTATCCATATGCACACCCGCAATGCTAAATTTAGCGTGCACACCCGCACACCAACATTTTTCTGCGCGACGCTAAATTTTAGTGTGCGCTCCCACATACCAACATTTTTCCGCGCGGTGTCCGAAGTTAGCGCGTGCACCAGGACACCACATTTTTCCGTGCGGTTCCCGAAGTTAGCGCGCGCACCAGCACGCCACATTTTTCTGCATGACACCCAATTTTTACATATCATAGGCCTTTTACTATGCATCCTATATTTTTAGTGCGCCCACCTGCGCACATTCATTTTTATGGGCATCAATTCCTTGTGAATTCTGCTGCAGAAATTGGTTCTTTTGCTTCCATTCCTACCGTAGACATTATGCAACTATGAAATTTGTCCAATTTCACCCCGATAACACCAATTCAACCTTTGTAACAAAAAATCGTTGTGAGTTGACATTTCTAGAATGGATTTTTCCCAAACTCGATTCATGAATTGAGAATTTTAATTACGAATCTCGCTCCAATTGTCATGGCTTCGCTGTAACATCAAATTTGACCAATTCCAGGTCCAAATTTGCTAGAACAGATATTAAATCAATAATTTCTCACCACTTGGCTGAATTTCTTAATTTTCTCATGAATTTAACAACATAAATTGGGGATTTTCCCAATTCCACACAAATGATGCTACTTTTTACCATGAATGCTCTGCAACTCGAAATTTGGCCACTTTGAAATGATTCCTCTGTGAAATTTTGCCTCAACCCAACTTACTCGGCCTATCCAGGCTCAGTGTTGAAACTGAAGCTCTGATACCATATTGTAACATCCCCGACCACCCAGGTCAGGCCACGATACATGAGAGAATGCTTTCATTCTCTCTACGGAACATACTGTAACATACCTAGCATCCAACTGAGCTATGCCACATAAAATTTTTGAACTGCATGCAATTAAAACATATACACACAAAACTCTTGCGAAACATTATATATAAAACGTAAACAGACAAATACATTTCGTAAATGCACAGATTCATACTAAAATAACAATAAACATATACATGCAACATATACAAGCAATACCCATAAATATAAAGACATTTCTAACCACACATAAGATAAACCCATAAAAACACACACGTAAATAATAATGTAGCATGTCAATTTATCACACAGTTGACACTTATCCTGGTAAGAATATCACCGATTGCGTGCAGAACTTCCACGAACCTCCCAGACTTAGACCACAATGCTCATCACTCACAACAGTGGCTCACGCCCGAGCTGGGACTAAACTCCACCCGGGTAAAGAGTTCCTAACCAGGCTAATGGATCATGGACAACAGGAAAGACTCCGTCACAGGTGCCAACTCAAACTAACAAAATATAGTCCCTCATTGCCCACATGCCTGTCCCACCCTAGGAAGTGTGCCCCTTCTCTGCTCAACAATCCTTCGACTGCCCCACTACCTTTCCAGGCTTCAACAACAGGTCGGACAGGAAGTCTCAGAGTCCTATAGCTGTAGTTTAGCACCTTCAGGAAATCAATTCCCAGCAATTCTCTCACCCAAAGAATTGCTCACGGGCCTGAAAACCTGCCTCTTCAATATCCCATGGGCCCGACAACCCGCTTCTTCAATCCAATTCCCAAGCTAACCAACTACACAAACGAGTATGACTATGGATACCGGTTCAGGTATAGTGACATGAAGGTATGGAGGTTAACTGATTGAGTGAGTGAAAGATCATGGAATGATTGACTGAATAATGGACGGAATGGTGGATGAATGATGGAAAATGAATAATTCCAAACAATATGTATGCATGTACCCAACTTGACACTTGTCATGTTGGGAGCTACTTTGGCCCACTTGTCCCCAACTTTGGAACTTAGGATAAAATAATTATCCATACTTTATATTTAAGAAATATTAATATAATATTCTTTTTTTAGCTTAAGCTCCCTATCTTATCCCTTTTCCTTAACTTTCATCCCCCCCTTTCCCTTAACTAGTGGAGTTTAGTCCCCCATACTCTTTTATTGTGGTCTATCTGCGCGCAGCAAATGTATTTTATATTAATGCTGAGACATATACAAAAGTAGGCACACTGGCCTTTAACATCTAGTCTCTTCGGCCTAATAATCACAAAACTAGCTCATCAGCATATAAAACACAACATATACACAAGGCTCCTTGGCCTCAAAGTTACACACACTTAAGTTGATGCACACGATATCCTGGAATGTGCACACTTCCTTATTTTACTGCGCAGTACATGTGCACACTATGCCATGAAAGGTGCATACAAAAATGATATCAAACCACTCACCAGCTTAAGTACATTTTCATTTACATTACAATTGGGTTCGACCTAGGGATATTACACGGGGAGGGCAATGTTCGGAAGTGGGAAGTCTTAATAAAGGCCCATTGTTTCCAAATCATTGTTTTCTAGTCCAATATTATATCCACCTATTTGTTTTGTGTGTTTGATTTAATATCACAGTTGGTATACCTTTTCGAAGACTGTACTTCAGCCTCTTCTATTGTGGCATATAAGATTTCATCCTCTTGTCCAACTAATCTGTTTCTTTCAATGTAGCAATGGAGAAAAATACAATGGACATGAAGGTAAGTTAGTATGTAGAAATACATGAAAAAAAATAAAATACGGTTCTATTTATTTCAATGTAGCAACACAAACAATACAATTGACATGAAGATAAGTTATTTTGTAGGACAATACATAGTATCTACATACAATAAACTAGGTGCAAAGAAGTGGAACAAATATACAGACAATAAATGAAATACTAAACAATGGAATATGAAAAGAGTAGAAGCATGCACCTTTGTATCTCCTCTTCTACATTTGTGGTAAATAGTCCCTCATCTTCTCCAGTTATTCTGTTTGTTTCAATGTAGCAATGCAGAAAATACAATGGACATGAAGGTAAGTTGGTATGTAGGAAGACATGTAAAAAAATAAACACAATTCTATTTATTTCAATGTAGCAGCACAAAGAATACAATTAACATGAAGATAAGTTATTATGTAGGAATATACATAGTATCTACATGCAATAATTTAGGTGCAAAGTAGTAGAACAAATATACAGACAATAAATGAAATACAAAACAATGGAATATGAAATACGAGTAGAAGCATGCACCTTTGTATCTCCTCTTCTACATTTGTGGTAAAGAGTCATTTGTCTTATCCAGTTATTCTATTCATTTCAATGTGGGAATGCACAAAATACAATGAACATGAATGTAAGCTGGTATGCAAGAGAGAACAAGTAATATGTACATACAATAAATGTAACGTCCCCAACCATCAACCCACTTGTTGGGCAACACTACTACGCGAAAACATTCTCATACTTATGTAGTATGCACTTAAATGAAGTTAAATGTCTTAACAGAGTAAACATACAATTACTGCTAACATACATAATTAATGGAATCAACAGTAATATCATTGCAACGCAATACATGATAATATTGCAAGCATCACAGACATGCATTTTAATTGAATTTAAACGCATCTTTGAAACTGTAGTAACTCCACCAACCATGTGCAGACCTTCCACGAACCTCCCAACCTTATATCACACTGCTCATCACGCTCAACAGTAGGTCACCCCTGAGTTGGGACTGAGCTCCACCCAAGGTAACGGAATCCTAGAATAGGCTGAGGTTACAGGAAAACTGCACATAGCAACCGGAGGATTCTCTCCAGGAGCCTTCTTATGCCCACTACTCATGAAATCTCATTCCCCACATGCCTGTTCCGCCCGGGAGTATACACCTTCACAAGCATAGTCCATCGGTGCTTCACCTCCCTGTTGACACAAAGTTTAATGTTTTACCCTTTACACCTGAAGCAACGCTTTTTCCTAGTCATGGAGCCACCCTTAATCTTAAAAAGAGTAAAAAATCTTTCGATTTTTCACATTTCGGGATTTGACTTTTCAGAAGGCATGTTTTCCTAATTAACAACTCCAGATTTCCCAGTGTCGAAATCCCGAAAAGGTCTTATATTAAAGTAATAAATAAAATAAAAGAAAAGAAAAAAGAAAAAAGAAAAAAGTAGGTGCTATAAACCCCAACGCGCGTTTCACAAAGTATCCTCTAATTTTGATTAATTAAACTCTTAAACATGATCAACAACATAATCTTTCGCGTTTCGGGTTTCTTTGTATCAAAGTGTTGTCAAAGTGCTAGCCCTTGAACTCCCGGTCCCCGATTTTCCGAAAGGAAGAAGTTAGTTACTAATCTTAAATGATTTAAGTGTTAATATAAGTAATCAACGTCTAAACTAATCCCATCGTGATTTCGCTATTCGGGGTTTGCTTATGACATGCATCATGGGTACAAGATCCCCGAAATGCCGAAATGCGAAATCACAGTTTTTTTTAATAAATTTTAAGACGAGTTTAAATTAATTTAAAATGTGATTAATAAAGATTAAAAAAACTTTCCGCGTTTCGCATTTCGGGATTTAGTGAAAGCAGTCCTTTTAAAGCTCCAGTTTGAAATCGTCGGTATATGGTAATATTTGCAACGGACGAATAGAGATATTTTTGACTTAACTGCGTATCTCTGGGCATATCTTCCCCATTAAGACATTAAAGTTTTACCACCTGTCTCAATACGCCCGTCGTAAGAAGAGTTAAAGGTTAATAGAGGATTGGTTTATTTTTTCGAATTTCATTTTTATCGTTTGAATTCAGAAGTGAATTGCATTCAACAAGCTTACACATTTGTCTCTGCGATAGGAATTCATCCTAAACACGAACATTATGGCACCTAGAAAGGCACCTACGAAAAGTGAAGAAGCAACTGAAAGCTCCATCCCAGAAGGAGATGTCATGTCTGATACTACACCGCATGCCAGTGACTCCATCAAATCCTGGAGGCAAAATTTTGAAACCCTGGACTACGAAATCAAGAATTTTCCCGACGATTCTAAAAACAAACTATGGAACATAGAAGAGTCCGAACTTCAAAAAGTGGTTACGCACCCACGACTCATGACATACAACGATATGATCAGTTGGGCTTTAGAGAGGACAGACATGCAGACAAGAATCATTTTGGACAGTCAAGGGGTCGTCATCGGCTCTTTCAAACCGGAGCATATACAAGTAATGTACAAACTGTCTCCAACTTCTAAATATATTTATAACAAATAATTTGTAAGTGAATTTCAAAGGAAAGAATGCATAGAGGCAGACCAAACATACCCCATCATAATCAGAGATTGGTGGAGACACCCTCCAAAATTCAGGGCTGATACCCATAACGTTTATGCCACAACCTCTTTGAATGAGTACATGGTTTATGTGGATATGATGTTATGTAGACTTTTCGGAAAGAAAAGTCCTACCCATTTTCCTGTAGAATGGGTGCCCCTTTTACATGAAGCAGCTGAAGGCTATAGCTTCAATTGGAACAAAATCCTATCAGACAACTTAGCTAAGGAGGTTATGGAGTATCAAAACGTGAGGTTTAGTGGTAGACCAATAGATTTTTATATGTCATCATACATCGTGGACGCTATATGTTTCACAACTCCTTTCCCTTTGATGAATTGGAGTTGGAACCCAGCTTGCCCTGAACCGATTCATGAATATCATTCTAAGCTGTGGGAAGAAAATGCTAAAGATTCCTTTTACAAAATTTGTCATTTCGTGGTGATACGAGTGCATCAGATGATGTTTGGCTGTGCACCCCCCCGTATATCAGAGTCAGTCATAGGAAATCTCAAGGTGGTTTTCGATTGGTTTATTGAGGAGAATTTCTCATATATCAGGGTTTTTAGATGTTCTATCCCTCCTCATGCACTTCCAAAATTCCTCCCTGGAAGACTGGTATGCAGGGAGGTAGCTCATCATATAATAATAGGTGGTATTGGGATAGAGCTGAGGACAACTCAAAAGAAATTTTGGCCAATCTTTCCCGTACAGATTGGAAGGTTTTCGCTACTCAACCTGGGTCATTCCAAAGTTGAAGCTACAGCTCTTGAGGAGGTCAAGTTGGTGAATCTCGAGCATAGGAAACACGACCCTTATCAAACAGTGGAGAGCCACATGGCTCACTATGGCATGAAAGCGTTTGAACATGAGGAATCCCCTCATGATGACATTTTCAAAGGGTTCAAAACCTACGAAGAGGTGTTAGGCAAGGTTCAGACGTTATCATCYGACTTGCAAACCGGMCTTCTAGCSTTCCAGAGACACAAGCGAAGTGGTTTTCCCAARGTATTGCAGGGYGAAGCAACAATKCCCCCTCCAGAACAAGAAAACATTCCCCCAGGCTTTGGACAGAAAGCACAGAATAAAGAAAACACCGAAGAAAACCCACAGGAGGTCGAAGGATCTTCACAAAACAAAGAAGTCCCACAGACAAAGAATCCAGGAGCAGAAACATAAAAAGAGTCTGAGACACCTTCCGAGTCCAGTCAATCTCCCCCTCCCGCGTCATCTACTCTTCATATTGACACTCCCAAGACAACAGGTGAAACAAAGTCTACAGAGTTGGGAAACCCCATCACTTCCTTGACCCCTTTACAATCTACTTTTGGTTTCCCTCAGGTAGGAGTCATATATGCTAGCGACCTCGACCCTATATCCAAAGATGAAATTCCTCCCTCTGATTACTTCTTCAGTAAAAAGAGGAAGGTTGTATTAAAACAAGAGATGTATATGAGAGAAGGTGGTATGGTAAAGAGACACAAGGTGCTGGTGGATGGGCGAAACTTGGAAGAGGGAGATTTCACTACAGAGGTGGCGGGCTCCATGGGAGCACTGGCAACAACAAATATATTCACTGTTAACAATATGAGAGAAAGGTTGGAACAGAGTAACCATAGGATAACCCAGTTACAAGATCAACTAAAAGATACCGAGAAAAGTATCAAAGCAGAGATAAATAAAGGTCTAGAGCAGGCTAGAGCTGTTGACAAGCAAGAAATTCAATCACTTAAGTCAAGTCTAGATGAGATGAACGAAAAGATGCAAACTAGCCAAATACAAGTTATTCGGCAAGAAGAATTGGTAAGACAACTACAGGTTAAATTGAATTCAATAAAAGGCTAGGTTATAGACCTGAAATTTTTTCAGGACCAATCACTCGAAATACATGCGAAGGTAGAAGTTGAGCAACATAAAGTAATCTCCCAAGTAGAGATTATTCAAAATTATTTTCAGGAAACAAGCAATGATTTTGATAATGTTATTTTTAAAGAAAAAGAAGCTAAAGTAGCGAGGGTCACTTTCCAAAAGGCAGTTGTATGTTCTGAAAACGAAGAAGTATCGAAAATTTTAAAGCTTTCTTTCACAGAGCAGATTAGGGTCGATATCATGCTCAAGGTATGGGAAAACAACATAGCAGAATATAAGAAAATAGTCAAAGAAATCAAATATGATTGTG
>JASDQU010306756.1:63071-73582 GCA_032191745.1 Picea mariana
TTAATAGAGGATTGGTTTATTTTTTCGAATTTCATTTTTATCGTTTGAATTCAGAAGTGAATTGCATTCAACAAGCTTACACATTTGTCTCTGCGATAGGAATTCATCCTAAACACGAACATTATGGCACCTAGAAAGGCACCTACGAAAAGTGAAGAAGCAACTGAAAGCTCCAGCCCAGAAGGAGATGTCATGTCTGATACTACACCGCATGCCATTGACTCCATCAAATCCTGGAGGCAAAATTTCGAAACCCTGGACTATGAAATCAAGAATTTCCCCGACGATTCTAAAAACAAACTATGGAACATAGAAGAGTCCGAACTTCACAAAGTGGTTACGCACCCACGACTCATGACATACAACGATATGATCAGTTGGGCTTTAGAGAGGACAGGCGTGCAGACAAGAATCATTTTGGACAGTCAAGGGGTCGTCATCGGCTCTTTCAGACTGTAGCATATACAAGTAATGTACAAACTGTCTCCCACTTCTAAATATATTTATAACAAATAATTTGTAAGTGAATTTCAAAGGAAAGAATGCATAGAGGCAGACCAAACATACCCCAACATAATCAAAGATTGGTGGAGACACCCTCCAAAATTCAGGGCTGATACCCATAACATTTATGCCACAACCTCTTTGAATGAGTACATGGTTTATGTGGCTATGATGTTATGTAGACTTTTCGGAAAGAAAAGTCCTACCCATTTTCCTGTAGAATGGGTGCCCCTTTTACATGAAGCAGTTGAAGGCTATAGCTTCAATTGGAACAAAATCCTATCAGACAACTTAGCTAAGGAGGTTATGGAGTATCAAAACGTGAGGTTTAGTGGTAGACCAATAGCTTTTTATATGTCAGCATACATCGTGGATGCTATATGTTTCACAACTCCTTTCCCTTTGATGAATTGGAGTTGGAACCCAGCTTGCCCTGAACCGATTCATGAATATCATTCTAAGTTGTGGGAAGAAAATGATAAAGATTCTTTTTACAAAATTTGTCATTTCATGGTGATACCGGTGCATCAGATGATGTTTGGCTGTGCACCCCCCCGTATATCAGATTCAGTCATAGGAAATCTCAAGGTGGTTTCCGATTGGTTTATTGAGGAGAATTTCTCATATATCAGGGTTTTTAGATGTTCTATCCCTCCTCATGCACTTCCAAAATTCCTCCCTGGCAGACTGGTATGCAGGGAGGTAGCTCATCATATAATAATAGGCGGTATTGGGATAGAGCTGAGGACAGCTCAAAAGAAATTTTAGCCAATCTTTCCCGTACAGATTGGAAGGTTTTCGCTACTCAACCTGGGTCATTCCAAAGTTGAAGCTACAGCTCTTGAGGAGGTCAAGTTGGTGAATCTCGAGCATAGGAAACATGACCCTTATCAAACAGTGGAGAGCCACATGGCTCACTATGGCATGAAAGCATTTGAACATGAGGAATCCCCTCATGATGACATTTTCAAAGGGTTCAAAACCTACGAAGAGGTGTTAGGCAAGGTTCAGACGTTATCATCCGACTTGCAAACCGGACTTCTAGCGTTCCAGAGACACAAGCGAAGTGGTTTTCCCAAAGTATTGCAGGGTGAAGCAACAATGCCCCCTCCAGAACAAGAAAACATTCCCCCAGGCTTTGGACAGAAAGCACAGAATAAAGAAAACACCGAAGAAAACCCACAGGAGGTCGAAGGATCTTCACAAAACAAAGAATTCCCACAGACAAAGAATCCAGGAGCAGAAACATAAAAAGAGTCTGAGACACCTCCCGAGTCCAGTCAATCTCCCCCTCCCGCGTCATCTACTCTTCATATTGACACTCCCAAGACAACAGGTGAAACAAAGTCTACAGAGTTGGGAAACCCCATCACTTCCTTGACCCCTTTACAATCTACTTTTGGTTTCCCTCAGGTAGGAGTCATATATGCTAGTGACCTCAACCCTATCTCCAAAGATGAAATTCCTCTCTCTGATTACTTCTTCAGTAAAAAGAGGAAGGTTGTATTAAAATAAGAGATGTATATGAGATAAGGTGGTATGGTAAAGAGACACAAGGTGCTGGTGGATGGGCGAAACTTGGAAGAGGGAGATTTCACTACAGAGGTGGCGGGCTCCATGGGAGCACTGGCAACAACAAATATATTCACTGTTAACAATATGAGAGCAAGGTTGGAACAGAGTAACCACAGGATAACCCAGTTACAAGATCAACTAAAAGATACCGAGAAAAGTATCAAAGCAGAGATAAATAAAGGTCTAGAGCAGGCTAGAGCTGTTGACAAGAAAGAAATTCAATCGCTTAAGTCAAGTCTAGATGAGATGAACGAAAAGATGCAAACTAGCCAAATACAAGTTATTCGGCAAGAAGAATTGGTAAGACAACTATAGGTTAAATTGAATTCAATAAAAGGCTAGGTTATAGACCTGAAATTTTTTCAGGAGCAATCACTCGAAATACATGCGAAGGTAGAAGTTGAGCAACAGAAAGTAATCTCCCAAGTAGAGATTATTCAAAATTATTTTCAGGAAACAAGCAATGATTTTGATAATGTTATTTTTAAAGAAAAAGAAGCTAAAGTAGCGAGGGTCACTTTCCAAAAGGCAGTTGTATGTTCTGAAAACGAAGAAGTATCGAAAATTTTAAAGCTTTCTTTCAAAGAGCAGATTAGGGTCGATATCATGCTCAAGGTATGGGAAAACAACATAGCAGAATATAAGAAAATAGTCAAAGAAATCAAATATGATTGTGAAAGAATCTTTGATTTATTGAACAAGGAATCATTAGGTATTGGAAGCAACAATTGCATTGGGCAATTAGGATAGATAAACATTGTAAAACACCAGTTGAATTTCAAATATGGTTTGAACAAATTTCAAATGGAAATTTCACAGTTAAAGGAAATGGATATTAATCTAATAGATAGGTGGCTAGTGAAGCCCAACTTAAAGTTGCAATCAATCAAGTTTGCTGGTAAGGAAATTGAAGATCGGCTTCCAGAAACTCAGAGAAAATTCTATTTATTTGAAGCAACAAATCTTCCAGATTCTCCCAGAAATTTCGTACATCTTCTTGAAAAATGTATTCAATGTATCAAGTCAAAAGAAGGAGATACTTCAGTAAAACAATGAAGTATCATTTTGAAAACTTATATTATCAAAATGATAGGAAAGTAAATGATAATCATGTAAACGGTCGGGGTTTGCAATTATTGTAACCGTTTGTCCCTAGGAGTTAGGAGATCACCAACCAACAATCATGAGGTGTCTGGTATAAATGTAATTTCAGGACACTGATCAAAGGGCTTTTTCTGGGCGCATTGTAAGGAAGAATTTGAAGATATTTTTGAATAAATACAAATACGGCTTGAAGATTCTAGATCTGGTCAAATTTGAGTTATGTGTTTCTCTGTTGTTTCTTATTTTTCATATATATCTTTAATGAATACTTAACTACAATTTAGTACAACCTCTACTATTGTGAACAATTATTCTTGCAATTTAATCGTTTACATCTTTTCCTCTGTATCGGCTATTAGCAGATATAAGACCTGCAAATGTTTTAAATTTCAATATCATATGCTTCATTAAGAGTTTTTTCCTGATTATTTTTTTCTCCTGTCAACAAAGTGGGATTCCTCTTTAATTAATGCCTCACCCTGTTCGAGAGCTTTATGTTTTCTTTTCACTTCATGCATCTCCCCTTTTTCAAAATTTAACTCAGATACCAGAAACGACCTTTGATTTAGTCACACTATTAATTCAAGGTTTTTGGAGTTCTTTTTACATGCTTTGAAGCAGAAATAGCAATCTCTTAAAGAAAACACAAGATTTTACCCTTTCTATCCTTTTCACCCATGACTATCCTAGTCACGAGACAACCTAATATCGAACCTAGACTATTGGATCAAACGAGCATTGCTTTGAATTTATTTAACACCATTTTACAGACAACAATCAACCGGTTTGAGTTAGAGCGCTCATGGGCGGTTATTGAAAGAGACATTAGCATCCAGGAAAACTGGGAAGCTAGATAGAGATTGTTAAGGAACCAACAATAACCTTTTTCATATAACCTACATTTTTATCCTTAGCCCTCTCTTTCTTTTAGGATGCCTTGACGGTGTACTTTAGAGCCTTAAAGTACAAACTCATGACCAACATCTTTTTTGCGCCGTTGTCGGCGAACGAAGAAACGAAGCATTTCCCTAGGAAGAACGACATTGACACTTTCTATCTTTGATAGTGAACAAAGATCGAAAACCTTATAAGGCTTCCCTTATCTTTCACTTGGCGACTCCACGATAAATAAACTGGATTTTAACCGAAAGAATACCAGAAGAAACCCAGATGACAAACAGACTTCACCAGTTCCAGATCCAGAAAAAATTTTAAAATCAAGAAGATATCTTAAAAAGATTGTGTCATCGACAAATAGATCTTATCAACCTAAAATTACAGAGCCAAACACTAGAGATCTTTTTGAAGGATCGAATACCCCACCCTATTATGGGGGATTACCTACCAATAAGATTACAACCCTTGAGCCTAGTTTGGTCTCGCCTGATTTTAAAACTGAGATTTTCCCAATCGTTTCTTTCACTAATAGAGGTAAAATATCTGCTTCACTTCCCGCTTCGATTGACACTTCATCACTTCGCGAGGTTCATATTCCTATCTCTCAGAACTCCTACAACCACCCTATTCTTCTCGACACAACTCCTGTTGATTCTCCTTTATATTCACCCTGTGAGTCCAAAGAAACTAGTCCACTTTTCCCTAGTTCCCCTTCCTCAAGTTTCCTGTCTCTCAATAACCAATTTCCTGAAACCCTTCTTCATAATTTCCAAGCAACAACCTCTAAATCATCAATGGCTATGGCTGGAGGAGGTGCTAGCAGAGGAGGAGCGGGCGGCCAAGTACCACCCCCTAGAATATTTGCAAAGGTGGCTGCTAGATATGCCCCTTTGATCCTCCTAGTTCCCCTACATGACTTACCTAGAAATTACATGAAGAATCTTCCAAAATTCACAGGAGAGGGTGATTTAACTGCAGCCGAACACATCAATTTCTTTGACCAATTTGTTGATATCCTTGGACTTGAACATGAAGATGTCTATTCGAGACTCTTGGTTCAAACTTTCGAAGGACAGGTAAGAACCTGGTTCCAAGGCCTAGCACCAGGATCTATACCATCTTATGAGGAACTCGAAAATGCCTTTATTAGATAGTGGGGGGAAAGGAAAGACCATCTCTATTATCTAACTGAATTTGGGGCTCTAAGAAAGAAACAAACTGAATCAGTCCTTGAGTTCACTCGGAGGTTCAATAAATTGTATAATAAGATCCTAGCCAAGGTCAAACCCTCCCAACCTGCAGCAAATGTAACCTTTGCTAGGGATTTCGACCTTGATTTTTTCTTGTTATTGAGGGAGAGGAGATCAGTAGACCTCACCAAGATGAAATATGATGCCTTATAGATTGAGTCAAACATTATGCCATCAGAAAAATTGAAAACCAAATTTGAAACTGGAAACAAAGAAACTAGAAGATATAGAGATCAAGGGGGACCGTCCGGATCAGAAAGATCTTCGGAAGACAAAATAGATGACATGGAGAGAATAATCAAAGAGCTCTCAAATAAGATCTCAAGAATAGAGCTAGATTAAGAGAAGAACGAGCACTTTCCCAGAAAGGATTTCAAAAGGAATCCTAACCCTCAAAATCCACCAAGACAAATTAAGAATGAGGATCAAAAAATCCAAACTCCATTTAAAAGTGAAAGCTTTATATGAGGAGAAGATGCAGAAGATTTTGAGGAACTAGAAGAAGACATCAATAATCTTTGCGATGACTGCCTACAATCTTTTTTAACGAGGCAAGATTACGAAAAATTTGCGACCATGAAAGATAGATCCCAAAATAACAAAAACAATGATATTATTGAAGATTGAACCTATCAGGAAATTGCAGACGATATAATGGCCAAACTCCACCAAAATACAATCTAAGGCCTAGAAACAAGAGCCTCGCAACTCCCTTGGTGAAAAAGATTTTTCCAAGGGGTGAAACGGATGAGTCAGTTGCAAAAAACACTGAGAAACAAACTATAAAAACTAGAACCGCTGGCACACACCCTACCAAGACAAAGTTAGCAGAAACATCAGCTGCGAATGCACATAAAACGAAGGTCCCTGTAATTGAAACTAAAACCTCAAAACAAAGGAAAACTGAGAAGAAGGGGTTAGAAACCCAAACCATAGAGATCGACAAAACCATAGGAAGTTTTAATCGGGAAAATGAAATAAATAAAATTAAAATCCCTATACCTCTTGTCAAACTGGCAAAAAATCCAATTTACAGGAAACAAATCGCCAAATTAATCAGTTTTTCAGAAAACGAAAGTCAGGTCGATGTTATAAATTTAGAAGATGAAAAGCCTAACATAATTTTCGGCCCACATTTTGACGGTGCCACAGACACCGTTGCCCCTTTCTACATCACTCTAACTGTTCACAATCACTTACTCCATAATTGCATGTTAGATTCTGGAGCCTCTCACAATGTAATGCCTAAAGCCATTATGGAGAGACTCGATCTTGAAATTACCAGACCTTATGGAGATTTATATTCTTTCGATTCAAGGAAGGTTAAGTGTATAGGTATGATGAAGGATTTAGTCGTCAATCTTGCACAGATACCCGCGAAAAATGCTCTAATGGATGTGGTCGTCGCTGATATACCCCCGAAGTACGGTATGCTCTTATCTAGATCTTGGGGCGCTAAATTGGGAGGATCCCTCCAACTTGACATGGCGTATTCTACGATCCCGATCTTTGAAGGATAGTTCACGTGTTTGTACAGAGAAACCAGGTTAGCATTCACAATAAGTGACCCACATAACCAAAAAAAATACCCTGTTTATATTGTTGATCAAGATTTAGGCAATTGTATTTTATCTATCGATGACGATATTGATGTATGTATAGAAGAAACTTGTACATAAAATAAAAAAGAAAAAAGAGAAAGAAAACAAGATGTATATAGCACCGGTGTTTGGAAGATGTTTTTTGATGGTGCCTCATCTTATTTTGGGGGCAGAGCTGGGGTGCTTTTTGTGGCACCTGTTGACAAATTCATTATCCCCTTCTCTTATAGATTACAATGGAACACTGAACATACTAACAATGTATGCTAGTACAAAGCCCTAGTGTTAGGATTGGAAGATGCCAGGAGAATGAAAATTAA
Organism: Picea mariana; assembly: GCA_032191745.1. NCBI lineage: Eukaryota > Viridiplantae > Streptophyta > Pinopsida > Pinales > Pinaceae > Picea > Picea mariana. Next base: position 70,323 of record JASDQU010306756.1, read on the forward strand.
AAACTTGGAAGTATTCGATGATGCAGAGCTAATTGTGAAACAGGGAAATCATTAATACCAGGCCAAACATCCTAGGTTAAGATCTTATCGGAACTGTGTTTGGGATATGATCGAAATTTTTTTCTCCTCTGTCAATGTTCATCATATTCCCTGAACAGAAAATCAATAGGCAGATGCGTTAACCAAAGCAGCTTCAACGTTCACACCTCCCACTGCTTTCAAATTAAAATACCATATACTAATGAGACATAGGCTTTTCATACCGAATAACATACAACATTGGCAAGTTTTCGAGGTCGATGAACAAATTCAGAAATTTTTAGAGACAATACATGACTTTGTTGAAACACATGCTAACCAAGAAAACCAAAATGACCCTATTTGGATCATGCAGGAAGGCGAAGACCCTCAAAAGTTCCAAGATAAAATCGCTAACCATCGGATGCTTGTTTTAAAAAATAATCAGATACCTAAGGGTCTGATCCCCTTAGAAAGAATATTTATTCATGATGATGTCCCTTTGAATACTACCTTACAACCTCAGCCAGAGGAGGTCGAGGATTGCGATGTAGGTACCAAAGAAGTTCCTAGGTTGGGGAAATTATCCAAATATCTGTCTCCCGAAATCAAAAGAAAGTATGCAGAGTTAATTAGACAATATAAGGACGTTTTTGCTTGGTATTATGACGAATTGAGAACTTATGACACTACCATTATGGATAATAAAATTCCTTTGAAGCCAGGCGTCAAACCTTTTAAGCAAAAACTCAGGCAGATTAACCCCATCCTACTACCAATAATAGAAAAAGAAGTTAAAAAAATCATGGATGCTAAAATCATTGTCCCACTGAGATACTCTGAGTGGGTAGCCAATTTAGTCCCAGTGAGAAAGAAAAATGGTGAGATCATACTGTGTGTAGATTTTAGAAACCTGAATCGATCCTCGCTTAAAGACAATTATCCATTACCTAGGATGGATCATGTTTTAGAAAAAGAAGTTGGAGCTAACATAATGTTTATGATTGATGGTTTTTTAGGTTACAATCAAATTGCTGTACACCAAGATGACAAAGAAAAAACTGCGTCCACTACCCCTTGGGGTAATTTTATGTATGACAAAATGCCTTTTGGTTTAATGAATGCAGGGGAAACTTTCCAACGAGCCATGGATATCTCTTTCATGGGCGAAAGAGATAAGTTCGTTGTTATCTATCTAGATGACCTGACTGTTTTCTCTAAATATGATGCAGAACATCTAACGCACCTCAAACAAACTTTGGGAAAATGTCGCAAATTCGGTTTGTCACTTAATCTCAAAAAATCTCATTTCGCAATGCAAGAAGGTAAACTCTTGGGCCATATTGTGTCAAGAGATGGAATCAAAATCGATCCCAAAAGGGTCGAGGCGATAGATACCATAAATATCCCTAGAAATGTAAAAGAAATTCAGTCTTTTTTAGGAAAAATAAACTTCTTGAGAAGATTCATCCCTAACTTTGTCGAAATTGTGAAATTGATTACAGATATGCTTAAAAAGAACAACAAGGTGAAATGGACAAATGAAGCCAAAGCGTCATTTCAACAAATCAAGAAAGTAATAAGCGAAGCTCCAGTCCTGGCAAGCCCGGATTACACAAAAGAGTTTTTGATTTTCTCTTTTTCCTTTGAACATACAATCACAGCTGTATTGTTACAGAAAAATGATGAAGGTTTTGAGCAGCCTATTGCATTTTTTAGCAGAAGTCTCAAGGACGCTAAGCTGAAATATGACATTTTGGAAAAACAAGCTTATGAAATGGTAAAATCTCTCAAGGCTTTCAGAACCTACATATTGCACTCGAAGATCATTGTCTATGTGCCGTCAAGTTCTGTTAAAGATATATTGGTGCAGCCAGACAACGACGGAAGAAGAGGCAGGTGGTTGACTAAGATTCAAGAGTTCGACTTGGAAGTCAAACCAACTAAAATCACCAAAGGCCAGGGTTTGGCCAAATTGTTAGCCAAATCAAATCTAAAAGCACTTGGGATAAATCAGCTACAAGAAAATGAGGAATTTTTAGAAATAGATGAGCTTGGCATCACTCCACCCACAACTGAGATTCAAGACAAGTTCTTTGCTTCATTCTAGTACCACGATATCGTTTATTACCTACTGACCCTTCGATGTCCTAGTGAGTTAACCCCATCTAAAAATAGGACACTGAAGTTACACGTTGTAAAATATTGTATCATATACGGTAAATTGTATTGGAAAGACCCCTTGGGTTTCCTGCTGAGATGCTTAGTCGAGACCAAAACATAAAGGGTTATAGACGATTTCCATGAGGGAGTGTGCGGTAGGCACCATGCTTGGCGGGAAACGACTTATAAAATCTTAAGAGCCGGGTATTACTGGCCTAAATTATTCACAGATGTAAACACCAAAGTCCGAACTTGTACTCCTTGTCAGATGTTTACAGGAAAACAGAAAGTCCCAGTCTTTCCTTTAGTTCCGGTTAAAACCGAAGCTCCATTTCAACAATGGGGTCTTGATTTCATTGGAGAAATTCACCCACATTCCAACGCACAACACAAGTGGATTCTAACTGCAACAAACTATTTCACTAAATGGGTGGAAGCCATTCCCACAAGAAATGCAACCGACTCAGTAGTAATCAATTTCCTAGAAGAAAGCATTTTATCCAGGTTTGGCTATCCCCGAAAGATAGTCACTGATAATGCCCAAGCATTTAAGTCAATGGCCATGGTGAGATTCTGCCAAAAATGCAACATCATATTAGGACACTCAACAACTTACTATCCGCATGGTAATGGTTTAGCTAAGTCATCTAATAAGAGTCTGATTACTGTGATAAAGAAGGTTTTAACTGAAAATAAGAAAGCATGGCATATGCATTTAAAATATGCTCTATGGGCTAACATGATAAGTACAAAAAGATCAATTGGGATTTCCCCTTTTCAGATGGTATATGGTACCAAAGTCATTTTACCAATAAATCTTTCTCTACCCGTGATGAAACTCTGGCAAGATTCAAATGAAGAACCCAATGACGTTACCAGGAGGATAAACCAGCTGGTTGAAGTTCAACAAAATCGGGCCGAAGTGAATGAGAGGTTACAGAGATATCAGGATAGCATGAAGGCCTTATTTGATCGAAAAGCTAAATATAGATATTTCTTCCCTGGTGATCTGGTCCTGAAATGGGAAGCCATGAGAGAAGCTACTGGTAAACATGGAAAGTTTGATCCAATCTGGTCCG
>JASDQU010306757.1:0-14198 GCA_032191745.1 Picea mariana
ATAAGTAGCAGAACAACTGACACCAACAGAGCTCAACCCCGACTGCATACAACAGGAATCCAATGATCATATTTTGGATAGACAGATCAAGGTCACTTGACAACAAAGGATCCATCTTTATCGAGTCGTCAAAGCAAGGCAGCTCCTGCACCAAGGCAAGTGGCTCACCCGGGGCCAAATTCAGTAGAAATTTCCTCATCTAATGGGGGACCTCAACGCAATGGAGACCATTGCTTCCTAAGGAGGGAGGATTGATCCAGATGGATATCGGTGGCCACCCACCTTTTCCAACTGGCTCAAAACATTTTTTCTGACATTTTTGGCAATTTACTATTTTTAGCAGTTTTTACTTCCGGGGCCATTTTGAGGGCCTAAATGAAGGTTTTTTAGTATCGAGCTCCTCAATGATAGCCAAAGGTATATTGAGCCCCCAAAATGAATCTCCTCGGTGATACCTTTCCAACGGGCTATCACATGCCTAAAACGGAGATCGTATGCAAAAGTTACGACCCCGGGAAGTTGATGTACTGGCTTACCCAAACGGGGCCCACATGACTTTTGGCGTTTCATCTCCTAGGGTTAGGTTTTTGGATGTCTAGGGTTTTTGGCATTCTTTATTATTGTAAAAAGGCCTTCAGAGCCTCATTGTAACCCTCTTCTTGCGAATGCGCGCTGCCTTCACATCTCTTCTCAGAGATAAGACGCCACCATTCCAGCAAGCTTGTTTCCGCTGCATTTTACAGTTTCAGCTTATTTCGTTATTGAATAGAAAACCAATTTTATTGTATCTCTGTTATTTTGTGTTAAGCACCTGTTAATAATCTGCATTCATTTCATTCTGCTCATAAAATCCGGATCAGCCAGACACGTAAAATATGCATTGTCAATTGGTAAACATATTTATACCTGGAAATTATGCAAATTAAGAAAAAAAACATGCCATATACATCAATATAATATTAAAAAAACTAAATAGTATGGGTGAATATGCTTGCATGTTTATCTTTTAAGCCATATGCTAAATCAATTTCCCTCTGTGTAAGATTGGTATCTCCTTTACGTTCAACTTCTTTGACCAATGTAGTAACACAATACCATGATAACCTACCATTATTAGATTGTATAGATTGTTCAATCCATACCTTCATCCAATCGAGATTGTTTGCAATGTATAAATGTATTGCATCCCACTCTCGACCAACTGTATTAAAATAAAACAATTCACATATAATCAGTTACCATGGTATACCTTCATAATAATGGATTATGTAGAATACTAAAAATTAAATAAGTACGATATACATAAAAACAAAAATTCAAATCTATTATAAATCCCCACCTTCTACTTACATTTCACTTTCCTCGTTCTACCTTTCCCCAATAGGTTCTCCCTTTCAAATTTGTTGATGGAGTTGACATCCCAAATGCGATCCACATTAATACTTGCAACTATTTTAGGAATTATCGAGTAATATAAACCATGGTTTAATATACCATATATCCCTCTACCATTAAAACCCTCAGGACATGCTCTTTGTCTGACCAAAGCCTCCAATGCTTTCAAGTGCCTCTCATCCATCCACATTGGTCTTGTGTGTATAGGTCCACACATTTCAATCTCCTCAACTTGGTGTATGAGGTAGCGTTATTGTGCATCAAAAAATGTTTTTGCATTTCACACATTAGATGAGGAATTTGTCTCCTCCAATACTTTATATCTTCTTTATAGATTTCTTTAGATGGAAACCATCTAAAAATGATGCAAGCAAATCACAGTTTTCAACAAAAAAGTATATAGTGTTACATTACAGGTAAAACACATGCAGTCAAATACAAGTTGTATAACGAATTGAACAAATTACACTTTTCATATAAATTGCCACTTACCTCATGTATTTTCCAAGATCATATATAACTTGTTTTACATTGTTGTCAAAGTTGTATGGGAGAGATAGAGGTAGAACATACTGTAAAAAAAAGAATCATTATTTATTCCCAAATTAGTAGAAAAAATATTGGAATACTGAGCGGGGAGGGGAGTGAATCAACATGAGCACTTTTTACCACTTTCAATCACAATATATAATCTTCAACTTTATCAACAATATATCATTTATGATTGCATTCAATATATCATGAACATATAACCATAAACAATACAATTCAACAATATCACATTAGATACACAATACACCGAAATTTACGTGGAAACCCAAATGGGAGAAAACCACATAATGCTTTCTTATATATATATATACACAATACATCATAGGAAGCACCAACTTCCAAATTATCCAACACCAACTGGAAGGAGTCACCAACCCTCTAATTTATAGGCACCAACATGAAGGAAGCACCAACTCCTTGAGTTCTCTGGCACCAACATGAAGCAAGCACCAATTCCTTGAGCTCTCTGGCACCAACCGGAAGGAAGCTACGACCCCCTGATTTACAGGCACCAACCTGAAGGAAGATCCAACTCCCCAAGTTTTCTGACACCAACCAGAAAGAGGCTACAACCCCCTTTTCTTACCTCATCCTGTCGCCTTGAAATATAAGTGTAGTCTCACTGTCACTATCACTGATCAACCTGTAATTGCCACTGTCATTGATACATCAGCCTGTCACTGTCACTGTCACATCAACCTGTAACTGATGATCAACCATTCATCCAACCTATCATTGTCTCTGTCACTGATATACCATCATCAACCAATTGTAACCGAATCCACTCACATGGATACCAAAACCATCACCAAACCATGTACATCAACCTTCAACCATGTACATCCACTATGTACATCAATCATCAACCATGTACATCAACTTGTACCATACCATGTACATCAACCTGTACCATATCATGCATCAACCATGTACCAAAACTTGAACCATATCATGCATCAACCATGTACCAAAACCTGTACCATATCACGTACCGAGATCACCAAGAAGTGCCTCCAACAATGTACCATATCATTATCAAGATATGTGCCTCAACCATGTGCCAAAATAAGTATCAAACCATGAACCATAACATCACCAAGACCGTGTCTGAATATGTACTATCATAAAAAAATCATGTACCATAACATCACCAAAATATGCATCACGCATATACCATATCACTCATGATATGTCTCAATCATGCCATACACCATGTACCATAAGATATCATCAATGATGTGCCTCAACTAAGTACCATAAGATGTGCCTCAAGCATGTGATAAAATCACCATGACATATACCAAACCATATACCAATATAACCAATATATATGATCTAGGTGGATATCGGTGGCCACCCAACTATTCCACTGGCTCAAAAAACAATTTTCCACCTTGGCAGTTATTTTTTCTAGTTTTTGGGTCCCGAACTTCCAGGGTTGTTTTGAGGCTCTAAACAATGTTTTTAGGGATCACCATAGTCACTCTAAGGATTTAGCCAAAGTGTGACGACAACATGTGTAGTCCTCAAATATAACTCTCCAACGAGCTATCGTGCACCCCAAACGAAGATCGCATTCCAAAGTTACGCCCCCAAGAAGTTGATAAACCAAACTACCCAAAACGGGGTCCACAAAACTATTGGCTTTTCATCTTCTGAGGTTAGGGTTTTGGATTTTCTTTATGATAAAAAGGCCTTTGGAGCCTCATTGTAAAATCATGTTCTTGCGAATTCGAGTAGCCATCACATCTCTTCTCAGAGATAATATGCCACCATTCTAGCGAGTCTTTCACCCTGTATTTTTACAGTTCTGTACATTTCACACATTAATAGAAATTGTGTATCACTGTATATCTGTGCCTCTTGTTATATTTCCAATATATATCTGATTATATTATTTCCGCTCTTTCAATATCTCTGTATATTTCTATGTTATATCTTCGCTCTCATTTCGTGCCGAAAATAATCCGGATCAATATACATCTAACATTGTATCATATCATCACAAATGTGTACCATATCATGTACCATCATCATCAAGACATGCCTCAAGCATGTACCATAAACGTAACCCTCAATAACACATGTAAATCATAGCTATGATCCTGTAGCATACCCGTTACACAAAATTATAGACATGTAGCTCCTCTCAACATCTTCATCAAACTTTACCTCAATCTCGCGAGACTAGTTTTGGATTAGTCACAAACCCTAACTTTCAACAATAATAACTTCGTATCTGTAATGAAAAAATGTATGAAATTTTAACCATAGATACTTTGAGATATTTCTTTCATCTCCTCAAAATTTTAGGGTCTGAAACTTCTCAGAACATAAGTTATAGTGAAAATGGCAGAACTTTCTGAATTCCATCATATTCTAGAGAGTGAACTTGTACATCATGAAATACACTCAATATTTGATATCTGATTCTGAAACTCACATACAATATACTAAGGAATGATATATTTCCATGGAAATTTGTCTCATTGAATTTGGATCCTCTATGAAGAAGTTATGATTGTTTTACCCAGAACACCTGTTTGAGACTAGTTTCAGGACTAGTAAAAAACCCTACCTTCCACATATTGTATCTCCAAAAGTACAATGACCCAAAAGCTGAAATTTTTATCACATGTACCTTGATATGTCTTCTAAATAGAATCCAAGTTTTTCTATATGAATCATTCTAGAAAAAAATGTTATAGCAAAAATTGTAAGATGACCTTTAAATAACATACCTTAGAACACATCATCACAAGACTTCATCCTCCCTTGGAGTTTCGCCCTTATTCACTTCATATTCTCCCTGAAATTCGCCTGACATCTCCTTGGTTACCTTAGATAAAAATAACTTGATTTAATGTAACAAATGATTTCTTAGGTGGCTTATTTATACTAGATATGGCACCCTCTTTTTAGGGCCGACTTGACCCACTTAAAATTCAATTAAATTATTAATGGTTATTCCATCGAGGCCGACTTTACCAACAACATCCTTAATATTTATTACAATGGGGCCAACTTGTAACTTCGTGTTTGCAACAATTTTTCTTCTTTTATTTAATTTGGGGTCGACTTGTCACTTCTTGTTACAACTGTTTAGGGCTTCTTAACCATACTTCGGGGCTTCCATCTTCAAGAGGGCATATCTCCTCAATCGTGATGAACAGTGTCAAGTACCACCTACCGATGGAAAAGATATGACAAGGACTATCCATCTAGGGGTATGTTATCTACATTTACTTTTTCCTTCATATCCTTATTCCTCAAACAACTTCATGTTTCATAACCACACCTCTAGGGATTCTTGTAGACTTATTCAAATGCACCCATCACATCTGTTGACATCAATGACAACCATCTATCCAACAACATCAATGAAAACTAGTTATCCAACAACAAAAAAAACACTAACAATATGTTTCACCAATATAGAAGTATACACACCAAAATAATTACCTTAATCAAGGTATGCCAATCATGAGTTTTCACAACACCTAATTCACCTTTCTTTGTTAGGATATTCTTTATGTTTGAAGAAAATCCAGAGGGATTTTTTTTTTTCTTTCCAATAACCTCTTTTACATCCTTGCTTTGTTGCTCTGTCAATAACCATGGAAGGGCGCTTATATTTTGGTCTCCATTGCTATTTGAATGAATCACACTTTGCATTGCATGAATGACCTCCTTAATGTCATTACAAATATTGACAATTTTTTCTGTGTCACTCCTTCAATCTAAGATTCCCCATAACGTTTCTTTTACATTCTTAGTGATGTGCATTGTATCAAACTAATGAACAATTTCTAGGTGTTCATAGTAGGGGAGCCTAATGAATTGTACACGATAACTTTTCATTCCTCGTGGAAGTGCCCCATTATTAATGCGTTCATGATGACCTTCAAGGTGAAGCATATAAATTAAAGATATTAGAACAATACTTGTCAATTAGTATAATGAACAAAATGCAATAAAAATATAAATATCCCAAACATTTCATGTATGATACATAAATGATTTGATCCATACCTTGGCGATTTCTATTATATTGCAACTGCCATAGACGAGGTGTCATTCTCCTTGGTTTTAATCCAATATCTTCTTTCCCATTGAAAATATGTTTTTTGGTACTTCGATACCTATGGTTCTTAGAGATGAAGTTCCTATACTCATCAAACACATCCTTTCCTAAACTTCTTGAACGACAAGATTTCATTTTAGGACCACAAACTGGACATGCAAATTTACCCTTTCTTTGAAGACCTAGAAGAGATGGATTAAATTCTATATCAATTATTCGAAGTATGTTTAATGAAGGGATTATATAACAAACATGCATGATTGAACTTCATAAAATTAAACAATACTAAAGAGTAGTGTAACGTTATAACATACATCATAAATGTGTTAGCCCTAGGGCAACGTGAATTGTCCATACAAGCATTGCATGAATTTGAAATTCTCTTTGCACACATATTGGTCTAGAGATATCATACATAGTGATGCCCTTTCATAACTCTGGTAACACATCGATAAGAGGCTCGATACATACATTCATATCTTTGACTTGGTACTTACTTAATTGATTGAACATACAATACATAATTACTACATATATGAGTAGATAAAAAATATCAAACATAATTATAAGACATAATTGAACATATATGAGTAAACAAAAAAATATCAAACATAATTATAAGACATAATTGAACATATATGAGTAAACAAAAAAATATCAAACATAATTATGAAACAAACAAGATAAATGGAATGTTACCGTGTTTAAAAAAATTATTCTAATCAAATATCTGGAACAATCATTGCCAACATTATGTGCTTCCTCTTTATTGACATCCACGGAGGAATGTTATTGTTGATAACAAAAGCAGGCCACACCGAGTAAGTAGATCTGAGCTCTTCAAATGGATTGACACCGTCAGCTACCAATGAAACCCTAAGATTACGAGGTTTGACTTTAAAATGTGGCCATATTTCGTCTATCTTATTAAATGCATATCCTTCTGTAGGAATTCAAAGAACACCATCTTTACTTCTATTCTTTGCATGGTAATCCATAAACTATGCTATGTTTTTACACCTGAACAATTGCCGCAAACGTGGAATTATGGGAATATAATGAAGAACCTTGCGAGGCACGTTTATCGGTTCGATATCTACTAATTTGACATTTGGGGCATTTTTCTTTCGATGCATATTCTCCATAATAACGAATATTATCATCAAGACATGCATGGATAACTTGATACTCCATTCCAATATCTTTCATAATGGCATGTAAATCTTGGTATGTGTGGCATAAAACATTTGACGACGATAACATAAATTCACCCAACAATCTACAACACAAAAAAACAACAATGTTAATGTAAAGAATACTAATCGTACATATTGCATCTAATTTTACATATGATCAACTAACAATAAAAATAGAGGAAAAAAAGAAAACATTTATCATCATGTACTAAATGTAACACAATATATTACATACCTTAGGAGCTRTGTGACACAAGTGTTTGACAAACCATTCATAGCCTTTAAGTTCAACAACAACAATATAGCAGAGAGAAGACTTTTTTGGAGCCTTCATAAAGAGGTTGTGTTKCCTTCTCAAGTAGAGGCATATCAAAAACACCATCAAGCTGGTCGTCATCATCATCCATTCCAACATTATTAAATGTCTCCTAGATCAATATATTTGTCCCATCTTSTTCAACTATGATATTAGCATCATCATCTTCTTCCATAAGATTATTAACTTGATCTTCAATATTCGCTCCATGTTCTTGAACAAGCACTTGTACAACCACGTCTCCCTCCACGGACCGTGCCTTAGGGCATCATTCCTTTATAATTAGTACAAAAAATCAAGGAATATTAGTGTATATAACAAATATCAAAATGATACAAATGTTTACAAATATAATATAGGAAAATAAAGACAACAAAGACAAAGACAAAGACAACTTAGGTGAGAGCGAGAAACAAAGACAAAAAATCAATGACGAAGCTTGTGCAATTTATCAAGATGTTTATGAATATGTTGAAAAAATATACGATTTTTTTTACTTTTCTTGACATATTGTAGAAAGAGAGACACTTTGTGAGATATATAGTCACAACCAAAAAAAACAACATATTCTTATTTCGCCTTCATCATTGTGTCATATTCTTTCTTGATTTCACTTGGAGACCACAGTTTAATTTATAAGGGGTTGAGAGTTGAGGGATTAGGGGTTAACACATTAGTGGTACAAGGGTTAGGGGTTAGGGTTTAAGCTGGGGTAATTAGGGGTTAGTGATAGGGGTACTTAATGGTTTAGGGGTTTATAAGGGGTCAAGGGCTAAGGGCTTAGGGGTTAACAGGTTATTGGCCATCCAAGGGTCAGGGGTACTTAAAATTTGGTATTCTATATGGAGCAACCAACTTAGCCGATGAGAGCGAGAAACAAAGACAACAAATCAACAATGAAGCTTGTGCAATTTATCAAGATGTTTATATATGTGTTGAAAAAATATAGGAAAAATGTTACTTTTCTTGACATGTAGAAAGAGAGACACTTTGTGAGATATATAGTCACAACCAACAAAAACAACATATTACTATTTTGCCTTTATCATTAGTCATATTCTTTGTTGATTTCACTTGGAGACTACAAGTGTTAAATGAATGGCAACTTTCCCCGACCCAACTTGGAGACCATGGTTTAATTTATAAGGGGTTGAGAGTTGACGGATTAGGGGCTAACACATTAGTGGTCCAAGGGATAAGGGTTAGCGATTAAGGGGTTATGGTTTAAGCTGGGGTTATTAGGGGTCAAGGATAGGGGTACTTAATGGTTTAGGGGTTTATAAGGGGTGAAGGGATAAGGGCTTAGGCTTTAACAAGTTATTGGTCGTCCAAGGGTCAGGGGTACTTAGGAGTTGGTATTCTATATGGAGCAACTAGCTTAGCCGGTGAGAGTGAGAAACAAAGACAACAAATCAATGATGAAGGTTGTGCAATTTATCGAGATGTTTATGAATGTGTTGAAAAAATGTAGGAAAAATGTTACTTTTCTTGACATGTAGAAAGAGAGACACTTTGTGAGATATATAGTCACAACCAACAAAAACAACATATTCGTGTTTCACCTTGATAATTGTGTCATATTATTTCTTGATTTCACTTGGAGACCACAAGTGTCAAGAGGATGGAAACTTTATCCAGCCCAACTTGGAGATCATGGTTTAATTTATAAGGGGTTGAGAGCAAAGGGATTAGGGGTTAACACATTAATGGTCCAAGGGTCAGGGTTTAAGTTGGGGTAATTAGGGGTCAGGGATAAGGGTAGTTAATGGTTTAGGCGTTTATAAGAGGTCAAGGGATAAGGTCTTAGGGTTTAACAAGTTATTGGTCATCCAAGGGTTAGAGGGAAATATTGAAGCAAATACCAGTGGAACAACAAAATGTAGAGAACGAAAAATCCAAAGATAATACCTTTATTGATAAAAATCAATGTTCACTTGCCTCTTCAAGGGAGAAACCTCCAAAAGAGAAATGCTCTATTAAAATAAATCTCAAGACAAAAATTTCTCATTCCTTCTACTCCTATTTAGACTAAATCTATCTTCAAAAGAACAATCCAGAGGAAGATCTTTCTAGAAGCGAAAGCTTCTATTAAGTATTCTTACATTAGACTGTTCACATTATTAACTAGGCCTTATTTATTAATATCAACCTTTATTACATGAAAAATATATTATTCTACCTACATGAGGGGTTAGGGAGGTTAGGTCCCTAACATGCCCTCCCTCTTGAAAAAGAGCCTTGTCCTCAAGGCTTGAGATGAGGAAATTTCTACAGAATAGTAGCCGAATCCTATGTGGCATCTTCTGGTGGAGCATCCTCCCACTGAACTAAGACTTCCTTGATGGTACACTGATGGAGACGACGCTCGCGCTAGTCCAATATTGCTTGTGTCTACAACTAAATGGAACCTTCTTCATACAACTCTGGTAGACTGGTCTGGGCATGTCATTTAGTGCTACTCACTTTCTTTGGGAAAAAGACATGAAAAACATGGTGTAGCTAAGAGTGACTGGGAAAGGCTAACTCGTAGGCCATTGGCCCCACTTGTTTGAGAACAGTATAAGGACCATAAAATTTGGGGGCGAGCTTTTGACATTACTGGGCTTTGAGTGAATTTTTCTTGTACAGTTGCAGATGGAAAAACACCTAGTCCCCTTTAGAAAATTGACGTTAAGAATGACCTTGATCTACCTATTGCTTCATGCGGTTCTTAGCCATGACCAATTTGTTTTTTAGAGTACAAAGAATGGTCATGCAGACTATCAAATTGCGGTCAACCTCCTGAACCTTGGAGACACCTAACATGTATAAGATAATCGATGATGGCCTTTATCCATAGGATACTTTAAAGGGATTCACGTGAGTGGAAGTATGGTAAGAGATGTTGTACCGCCATTCAACGAGGGGTAACCATTGAACCCGTTGATTTTGTCTATCTGACGTGAAACACCTCAAATATGTTTCCAAACATGTGTTGACTGCTTCAGTTTGGCCATCATTCTGGGGATGATAGGTGATGTTGAGATGCAATTGGGTTCCTTGGAGCTTGAATAATTCTTGCCAAAAATTGCTAGTAAAATTTGGATCATGGTAAGAAACAATAGAATGAGGAATGCCATGGAGTTTGAAGATATTATCCATAAAAAACTTGAGGAACCATGGAGGTTTTGAACGAGTGATGAAGAGCACATAACTGAGCATATTTGGAAATACGATCCACAACCACCATGATGACTAAATTATTTCATGATTTAGGTAAGACAACAATGAAATACATAGAAATATCCATCCAAATAGTAGGTGGAATCAAAAGCGGTTGGAGTGTGCTAGGAGTTTTGACAGTCTCACCTTTATTGCGTTGACAAGTATCACCTTCAACCACAAAGGTGCAAATGTCATGTTTCATACCATCCCATAAAAAATAACGTTTGACCCATTCATAAGTTTTGGAAAAACCTGAAGTCCCAGTTGTAGGTGAAGCATGAAACTCAGAGAGCATAGTAGATTTAAGGGTCGACTGTTTGCTTAAATACATGCGACCTTTATAGTGAAGCTCTTCATTGTGCCAAGAGTACCTTGGACAAGCTTAAGGATCATGTTGCAGTTTTTGGATTAGGTTGGAAAGTTTGGGGTCTTGCCACCATTCCTAGCGAACAACCTGAAGCCAATCCTCGACAATGAATGAGAGGGACACCTTCAACCACAAAGGTGCAAATGTCATGTTTCATACCATCCCATAAAAAATAACGTTTGAACCATTCATAAGTTTTGGAAAAACCTGAAGTCCTAGTTGTAGGTGAAGCATGAAACTCAGAGAGCATAGTAGATTTAAGGGTCGACTGTTTGCTTAAATACATGCGACCTTTATAGTGAAGCTCTTCATTGTGCCAAGAGTACCTTGGACAAGCTTAAGGATCATGTTGCAGTTTTTGGATTAGGTTGGAAAGTTTGGGGTCTTGCCACCATTCCTAGCGAACAACCTGAAGCCAATCCTCGACAATGAATGAGAGGGAAAAGAGGGCCCCTTCTTCTTAATATTGTCGGGAAAGAGCATCATGCATCACATTTTCGTTTCCCTTCTTGTAAATGATCTCATAATCATACCCAAACAACTTGGTCACCCATTTTTGTTTCTCCGAGGATGAAATCCGTTGTTCCAGGAAATACTTGAGGCTTTGATGATCCATTTTAATTTGGAAGGGTTTCCCAAAGAGATAAGGCCTCCAGAGATCCATTGCATGCAAAATAGCCAACATTTTCTTTTCATAGATTAATTGGCCCAAATGTCACTCTAACGACTGTTTCCTTGTGAAATCCAAAGGTCGACCTTCTTGCACGAGGAATTCCCTGATGTCTCTCTGTGATGCATCACATTACATACTAAAGGTCTTGGTGAAGTCAGGTAGTGCTAGGATAGGAGTAGTGCACATAACTTCTTTCAAGGTTTAGAAGGATTGGTCAACTGTTGGAGTCCATCTGAAAGCATTCTTTTTAAGGAGAGTTGTGAGGGGAGCTGAAATTTTTCCATAATTCTGAAAAAACTTGCGATAATAGCTCGTTAAACCTAGGAAACCACGCAAAATTTTAAGATTTTTAGGGAGAGGCCAATTCTACATAGCTTCAATTTTCTTAGGATCCACCCTTACACCATCCTTGCCAACAATATGACCCAAGTACTCAACTTCAAAGGTGCCAAAAGCATATTTAAACTGTTTGAGGAAGAGTTTTTGCTTAGACAGGATATGGAGAACTTGATCTACGTGGGTGAGATGGGCTTACCAAGTTTTACGATAGATGAGAATATCATTAAAAAAAACTAACACAAAGTGGCGAAGGAAAGGATGAAAGATATGATTCATGAGGCTTTGAAAAGTGGAGGGAGCATTACAGAGACCAAAGGGCATGACCAATAACTTATCGTGACCCTCATGAATGTGAAATGAAATCTTGGGATTGTCTTCCTCTTTCATACATAATGAGTGGCATCTAGAACGTAGGTCAAGTTTAGTAAAGTATTGAGCCCCATTGAGTTCATCCAAAAGGTCGTCTATGATAGGAATGGGAAATTTGTCCTTCATGGTAAGTTTGTTGAGGGAAATAAAACTAGGACACATGTGCCAAGTTCCTTCCTTTTTGAGGACCATGACTATAGGGGAAGAATAAGGGATGGCACTGGGATGGATAACACCCGCTTCTAGCAACTCTTAGACAATTTTCTCAATTTTGATTTTTATGAGGAAATGGATGACCATAAGGGAGAAAATTGGGAGGAAAATTAACCGGGATTAAAGGAATGGAATGGTCAAGGTCATCGCGGGAGGGGGGAAAGGCCCTGGAGAGGTTGGAAAACAAATTGGTGTTGGGAAATGATATATTGGATGTCAGGGTGCACATAGGGTGTCTCAACTATGTGAATGGAATGGAGTTGGGTAATGATACTAGAATGACCTTTTTTGAGTAATTTTTCCATGAGGTGGGAACTGATGATCTTTGGAGAGACTGTTGTTATGCCTTGGAATTTATATTGTTGGCCCTTGTGTTGGAATTGCATGGTTAAATCCTTAAAATCCATGGTGATGGGGCCTAGAGTGTGGAACCATTCAACACCAAGTATAATGTCACAACCACCCATGTCAATAGAAAACATGTGAGATTTTAAGTGATAATGACCAATTTCCAGGCACACATTTTCACAATGCCCCCACATTTCATGGAACCCCCATTGACAATCATGATTTGAAATTTTTTTACTGCACGAATATAACAATCGATCTCTTGGGAAAGGCGACAATGAATGAAATTATGAGTGCTTCCATTGTCAATTAGGATGATGAATTTTTGGTGCTTAATGTAGCTTATTGACTTAAGGGTTTGGGGAGCAGAAAAAGAGAATTCAACAAAATTAGAGGTTCAACTTTGAGACAATCAAAGGGTGTCGTAAGATCCTCTGCTTGGGGTAGCAGTTCCTTAGTTGTAACCAAACCATATTCATCAGAAACATCCTCTGAAATGGCCATAATTTTTTTTTGTTATTTACACTTGTGCCTTGGAAAGTATTTCTCATCACAAGTATAGAAAAGACCCTTGCCACCATTGCCACCATTTCCATCGTTACAGATCCAAATAGAGAATACCGTAACAGATATTGGTCAACTCATCTGTAAAGCCATGCATGGAAAAATAGTGTTCCATTTGAGTGACCCAGGCTGTTGGATCCGAGCCATCATATTTGTTCACCTCAACTCTAGGAAGACAGGGGTTGGAGTCAACACCTTCAGCATGGAGGGGTGGGTTAGAGGAGGGACCTTGAAATTTTTCCATGAATTATTTGAGAGTGGAACTTATTTTGTCAATTCGACTATTGAGTTCTTCCTAGATGTAGTCCACTTTGGTATGAATGACAAAAATGTCAGAATTGAGTTTCTAATTGGTTTTTTCTTGGCGAGGAGCCATTTTGGGATGAGCGGCGGGTCCACGAACAAAAAAGGATATAAGTGATATATACCACTATGATAAATGAAACCAGAGGAAGCCAATGGAGTAAGTGGGAAATAAGGGTGTCGAGAAGGGGACAGGTCAATAGAAAAAAAAATGCTTAAAAATGATAGGTATCACAATGATTAGGGTGAAGAGGGGAATCCAATGGGATAGGTCC
>JASDQU010306757.1:29471-39543 GCA_032191745.1 Picea mariana
AAACCCTATTTTCATTTTGATCATCACAACTCTCTCACTTGAGAGACTTCACTTCTAAAACTTTCATGCACTATGCTTGGAAGGTCACTCGTGGGTGGTTTTTGCTGATTTTGGATGGGAAGTTTTGCAATTAGCATTTTATCTCATGGTTTCTTGGATGAAGTAAGTGAATTTTCTGCAATTTATTCTTATGTTATTAATATTTCACGGTAAATTTGCTATTTTATGCTATATGTCTTTCTTGATGAATCCCTAAGATAGGAACATAAGTGCTTCTTCCTCTCACAAGGTGATTTTTGTCCAAAATTTGTGAACGTATCCTTGCTAGGGTTAGACCCATAAATTCCTAAAGTGATAGAACTTTAGGATTTTAGCCCTAGACTTTTGATCTTTGACCTAGTAGGAGCTACAAGAAGGGAGGAATGATTTCTAGGGCCCAAACACGCTTGCACCCTAGGAATCCATCTCCTCAAGATTCAAGGCCTAAGGCCCAAATGTGCTTGCACCTCAGGGTTTGAATCCTACCTCTTGGTTGCAATTGGATTAATCTTCATGCTTAGTTTCATTTGATGTCATAAGACTCCATACCCGAAAATGCATTGATCTAAGAAGTTAATATCTTGGTGAACTGCTTGAAAAACACTATCTTTTAAAACTCTCAAGATATCTACTAATTTTATTGAATATACTAACATGGGCAAACTCATTATATTTCTTGTTGCTATTGTAAAAGTTTGATACAACCATCTGAAAACACTTTAATTTGTTGCATACACTCTTATAAAGGTGTCCTAACTCATTTAGAAATTGCATCTAACAATTGGATAGTGTTCTAGTGGATGTATGTTAAGTTTTTATGTTCAATTGTTACATTTATGAATGTTAATTGTTGTTGTTGTTACAAATCATTTACTACTGTCATTTAATTTTTTACTACTGCAAATTTGTATTATCCATTGCAACATATATTTTCTAGCGTCATAAGAGGTTATTCTCGCACAATTTAGCTTGGAAATTGTTACATATATGCTACAAAGTGTTCTTGTTCTGGGCAAGTACTCAAACAACTTCACACCTCTTATCTTTCCTTGACCTAGATCAATCTTAAGGTGATCAAGAGAGGGGGCGGTAGGCTTTGCTACAATACTTGCTATTTGATCTCTTGATTTCACCAGGGGAGCCTCCCTTGTGGTGGACCTCTTCCATCACTAAAACGAGGGAAGTTCTTACTAAGGTGACAATGGTAGGATCTTCCATAGTTACACAAGATTTGAGAGTCTTGTGTTGGGCTTTGCATAAGTACAAATCCTATGATAACATCCCCAACAACCCTTTGTAATATATGATCCATTTTAGGTAAGGGGTGATTATCCTTCAACTTCAATCCTAGACAATTTATTTGACAAATTCCTTATAAGTCTAGACATTTCCTCAATATTAACATCCCGAGATTCATTATTCGAGCCAAAGGGAGCACTTCATCTTTTTTCTTTTTCTTTTTATCCTTATCATCCTAGTCCGTTCTTAGCTTAATTTTTCCTGAGATAGTGATGATGCCTTAATGTCTATTACATCATCTTGCATTATCAAGAGGGTTGTGGATCTTCTTTCTCTCAACATCATAGCAAAATCGGCCTCAAAGGATCTAGCATATGTGACTTTTGTTGCTTCTTGAGATGGTTTGATGTCAACATAAATTTTATTGTAGAGCTTGTTAAATCTTTTATTAAATTCAACAACCTTTTTATTTAATGATCCAAATTTTGTTAAATAATAGAGATGATCTCTCTTTTGTCCCCACTGTCTCATGAAGGTAGATTCAAGAAGCTCCCAAGTGTTAATGATGGCACGAGGTAATCCTCTAAACCATTTTCTGACACCCCCTTCTAGGGTTTGCACATAAAGTCTCATGAACAAATCATCATGTTCCACAAACAAGTTATGAGTAAAATCTTGGAAGGAAGCCATGTGTTCTTCAACAATTATACTTTTTTCCCCATCATACTTTGGAAACAATTTGAGGTAATTTTCTGGAAGGTCATGTGTATTATGGGGAATATTTAAAGGACCATATTTGGCTACTACCCAAGGATTTATTGGTGGTGGAGGTGGTGGTTGATTTCACCAACCCCTACCTCCTCCTATTCCAGCCATTGGATGCTTAAGGATGATATTCCTATCATCAGAGGATAAAGGAGTTTTAGGGTTCTTCAAGAAAGGCTTATAAGAAGTACTTGTTGGATGTGAGAAACCTAGAGGAGAATTCTGAAAATATATAAAGGTTTATTTGAAATTTGTACAACAGAATGGGCCTCTAGAGGTRTATTATACAATCTTCCATATTTGTCTATTCCATAATTAGAAGGAGGRAAAAAACATGCATGAGGATTACCTATAGAACATGATAAGAGTCTCTCTATGATGTTCCTCAATGCAATCAAATTTTCTGTATTTGATAAAGTTGGAATGCTTGTGGGATCAAGGTTCCTTTTGGTATGTTTCTTTGCAGATGCCATATTTGCCTCTGCGGAGTTGTTAGGTGACAGATGAATAACCCATGGATTGAATCTTGTTCACCATCAAGAGTCAACGCTGAACTTGTCATTTCCCAAGGAAAAATGACTTCAAACTTCTGTCCCCGACAATCGAACCATTTAAGGATTTTAGTCCTTGAGATGTTCTAGGTTGTCAGTGGAACTATGCCAAGGATCCTTGGAGCTGAAACTCAGATTTGAATTTTAAAGTTACTTTGTAGAACAAAGGATTTTAATAAATGCTCAGTAATTTCTCATAGCTCTTGAAATATTTTAGACAGGATGATTATAAAAATTCTCAGCCTAAAGGGCCAATTCCCCTTTTGTGTATCAAACCATTAGGGTTTAATGAGTGAATGAATTTGTGAAAGAAGTACATGTACATACAAGGAATTTTCTGCAAATAAATCTTGTAGGTTTTTTATGAAGAAAGCATGTTGAGCAAATTAGAATTCAAAAGTCTAGAAAATAATATATTTTGGGTTTATTAAAGGTATATGAATAAAACAACTTAACATCTAAAAAATTCAAGGATGTCATAAAATTTCTGCATACATTTGAGTGCATCAAATGAAAATGGAAGGAAATTGGTCATACATATGAAATGGATCTCATTCACAAAAAAATAACACACATCCACAAGGTATATGGTTTTAATCTGGTACTTGAAGATTTTATTAATGAACTTTCGGAATACATTTTTAGAATGGAAGGTATGGTCTCTCAAGAAATAATTACAATTAGAAGAAATCAGATGGAGTTTACATACTAATACAACAAGAATACTTTGAATCCCTATAAGCCTATTGCTTTCCTTTCCAAAATTTGTTATGTGCTTGGATCTGGGATGATATCTGAACTTTGAGAACAAGATACTCTTTTCCTCTCTGTTTGCTGATAAAAAATTGTATAATGCACCTTATCACTCCTTTCTAGCTTCCCTTGCATGGAGAAACAACTTCTTTAAACGATTTACTGCTTCTTTATTCTTGAAACCGCTTCTTGTTTCTCGAAGGGGTTTTTATTTTGTAAATAAATGCTTTTACACATGTAAAAATCAATAAGAAAATTACTTATGATGAGGTTGGATGTGTGCCACTTATTTGACCTTGTCTTGGTAGTTGTATCTTTACATATTGACACATCTTCTTCCACACCTTTCCCATTGGATATTGTTGTTGATTTAGGTTCATTGTTACTACATTCAAATTAGTTTATCTCTTATATGATGGATGAGGGAGATTCTCAGAAATCATCCTCAAAGTGTACAATAGTGCAAAATCACTAGCCAACATATCCATCACATCTTACCCTTTCAGAGGTCCTTTAAGCTTTTCAAACCTACCATCATCATTCCTCCTATCATCTAGGAGCTTCTAATAGTTTTTCTCTACATAAAGGTGTCCACTACCATCCCAAAAGGTAAGAAATCCATAGTTGATCACCTCACTAAAGATTTTCTTGATTGAGGCAATCTCTTTAGTAAGTTCATGTGCCTTGTTCTCTGCATTCCATGTGAGTATCCTCTTGGCCAAGGCCTTTTTGGCATCCATGATGATGTTGGTTCAGTCTTCTATATTAAGGTCTCTAAGCTCCTCCTTGGATCTACTATTTAAACACTTGATTATATTATTAGCCATTTTTGGCTTTCCTTCCAATTTTGGAAGTATTTTCTTGATGTCTTTGAACACCACAGTGATCAATTTAGGCTCCTCTTAAATCAATTTGAATTGGGACCAGTTCTGAAAAACAACAGTTGATATTTGATTCCAAATCACGTGTTTGGATCCCTTCAAGGTTKCTTTTCCTATAACCTCAAGATTTACTTGAGCCAATTCATGTTCAACTTGCTCCTTAGCAACATTTACCTRACCCAAGAGTACACCTTTGCTCTTGATATACTCTTCTAACTTTGTTATCCTAGCCATATTGAATTTGAKCTTATTTGWACCAGTGCCAAGMTCCATTTCTTTCACACTTAAGTCTGACATTACCTTGGATAGGCCCTCATCTRTGTCTAAAGGAATGACATGCACTTTAGCTTCCTTAGTTGTCTACAAAAGCTAGTCTTGTTGCTACTTCAAGGAYTGATTTTYGGTTTGYAGTCTTTCCACRRTATTTTGTCTTTCCARCAATAGTTGGTACAACTGCTCCTTCTCTTCATGACTAGCTTGTAGCTTAGGAGTTTGCACATGTTGTACCTCTAGAATATCAAGCTTCTTTTTCAAGACCTTAATCTCATTATGGTTCATAAGGTCTCCCACAACTTTGGGATTTTTTGGATGTSATCCCAAGGAAATGATATTTCTCTCCCGTTAAACTATTTGGATCTCCTTGGCCTTTGTTTCTACTCTCTCCCGCTTCAATTGTGTTTCAAGTTTTATCACCATCTCCCTCATCTTCTTTTCACTAGCAGAAGATTGGACCACTCATTTGTACACCATGTCATTGGTTTGTTTATATATCTCAACCATGTACCCATGTTGAATACTTCCCATATTGAATTTTATATAGGTGGCCTTATAGTATGTAGGAGTAAGGGGCTTTGGCACCTTTGCTTCTAGTAGAACCAAATTAAAAGTGTTTTGTTGATAATCCATGACATAGAGCAACTTTGTTTGAGTTGTTACTCAAGGACACAACTATCTTCTTATCTCTTGATTTTTCCTCCTTATATCAGAGTAGTGAGAGAAAAGAGAAGGTTTCTTCTTAGAGGCTCCTTCTGAGGTAGTAGTAATAACTTCCCCTGTTGACAAGAGGGTTGATGGAAGATGTTCAATTGAGAGAGTGGAGGTTTCAAGAACTGACCCTTCTTCAATGGATCCTTCTGTGATCTACAATATGCTCTTCCCCTTATCCAAAATATTTGTAAGGACACCCTCTATATCTAGTCCTTCATCATTCTTTGTTTTTTTTTTTCTCTTTTGTTCATCGATTTCCATATCAGAATGAAAACCTGAAAAAGTCCTCTTCCCAAATAGCAATTCTTTCTTTTGAGAAGTCTGAAAGGATTTTATCGGATCCCCTAATTGAACAGTAACTAAATTACACCTTACATCAATTACACGTATGTCTCCTTACAATAATTACATGTATGCTTCCTTATATGTATGCCTCCTTGCATCAATTACACCATGTATGCCTCCTTTATATTTATGCCTCCTTGCATCAATTGCACCATGTGGATCATATATCCATTTGTTTGTTTTCTCAAAGTCAAATTGTAGTAACTTGTATTCAACAAAATTTAGGGCAGTCCTCAACTTAGCCAAGAAAATGGCCCACTTCTTTAGGCAACTTGAAAGTAATAGCCTACCCGTGCTATGAAAAATGCAAGTGATATAATACAAGCATCTACCTGATATACTCCAAGGAATATCCTAGGATTCAAGAAAACTAGCAGCTTTTATGGTTCTTGCTCAAAACCATATATTCTAATAAGTGTGTCATTTTTAGCTAAATACCAGTCTCCCGGACTGGTCTCCTTTCTCAATTGCAACATTTTCTTCATCTGAGGAAGCATTCTAGGATGTTGCACCAAGTGGATCAAAGTCTAAAAAGCACTCATGAATTTATTATCAAAAAAGGAAAAACCCTCATTGTGCTCCTTTCTCCTTATTTCTTCAATCCATTCGACCATAGGTTTGGGGCTTCCTGAATCCTTTGTTACCTTGACTCCCAAACTCTCAAAATAAACATAATTTTTCAACAAGATTAAATAGACCAAGTGGGAATGATACCTAAAAGACTTTGTACAGTGAAATTTGGTCAATTGGAAGTTAATGACTCTAGCTAAGGACTCAACATAATCAAACTTGGTACATGCAATGGATTATGGAGGACTCAAGAATGAAAACAAGCCTAGAATAAACACATCTATAGTTTTGTCACGCTCATAACCAAGAATTTGAAAAATCATGGAAATGGCTTGTCTGGTTATGTCAAGGAAAATGGTTGATTTAAATGGAGGTGGGTTGGTTGGACGTGGGGTATTTGCAACAAATATCTTTCATAACAGCTTATCCTTTTCCATTTGAGATAATTCCTGGTATCTGGAGGCCAGGACATCATCATCCAGAGGTTCCTTAGCAACATGATAATAAAAATGGAATACTTGGGAAATAAACTCTTTTGAAATTGGACAAATGATCCTAGACCCATCTATAATGGTTATATTCTCTTTATTTTCATCATAATTGGTAGCACACCACTCAACAAGATCGATAAATTGGTAGGTTTGGGGAATTACAGATCGGGCCAGGTTCGATTTCCACAAAAAACAAAAAATCTCTATCGGCGTTAGCATCTGTTTGAGCCCTTTGAATCAATTGGTATAGGTCTGAGCAAGATAAAACTGGGTCAAAAACATCAACCTCTCTATTCTACAGGTGGTCTTGAGTGGTCGGTTGTTTTTGTGTAGTTTGGGGTTGACTAGGGCTTGCCTTAGTTGCCATTTTGTCACTTTTGCAGGTGAAATTGACCGGATAGATGGAAAGTAGGAGTTCATGGGGTTCAAATTACCTTTTTTGATAGTTGAATTCGGATTGTACATGTCTATTTCAAGGGTCATGGTTTTTAACTTGGACGTCAAGCTCGATATATAACAAATTCAATAATAAATTCAATGTTAAAAACCATTTTCAACCCCTTTTATACCTATTTGGAGCCATGTGTCACCTCCCAATTGGCTAAATCATTCAAATTTGAGAACGCCAAAAATTTTGAGTGACGTCACTAATGATGTCAACAAGGTCCCATAGACACGTGGTAGGATGTCGCTAGTCCAAGTGGCTAGCTATGTGGCACCCATGTCAAGGAAAAATGACACCTGGTTGAGCCACATGTCTCCCAATCCGAGTAACTCATCATCATCATAGATATTATAGAGAGATAAACCTCTATAAAACTGTCATTATCCTATTGGACCACGTATATGCCATGGTTTTAGAGCCAACTAACTTGTCCTCTACTTGACTTACCCCTTATGCACCCTGTCAGTGCCATTAGGCACCACATCACTTCCATGTGTACATCGACTTGTATAAGAGACATGTAAATGTGCATGAACCTGCATAGATAAGATCTAGCTAGCAAAGGACATATACAATTTACAGAAAAATGAGAAAGACGGAAACGAGAGAGAGAATCAAAGAATTGTATTAACTGAATGAATGAATGATAAATTACACATGATATAATTTGTATAACTCAAATAATGCGCACTAGAAGAGAATCCAATGCCATAGTGGTGGTCTAGAGTGATCTAGACACACACTTACAGTTACAGGAGTTAACTGCCACCTAGTCTGAGTTAACTAGCCTCTCAGTCTTTATTTAACTGACTGAAAGAAAGTGAAGTGAGGCTAATGCGCTAGTTTGGTGATAATCCCAAGGACAATCACATTAGTAGTGATGATCCCAATGCTGCATGGTGATGGAACCAATGTGGCATCAAGACTCCACTCAATTGATCCAACTGAAGTGTGAACTAAAGAGAATATTCTCCTAGAATGTAGGAAAAGGAATATTCTCCCTAAACTATAGGAGACTGAATAATGACTAATAAACATAGGGAAAACCTCAGGGAAAAACATTCTAGGTGTGTGTGAAGTATCTCCAACACCCCCTGAACATCACTATGCTGAAAATAAAGAATGGGTCTAGACAACGAGGCCATGTTAAGTACCCGAAAAAAAAATACACACTGAAATAAATGAGGAAAGAGGGAAAAACTCATGGGAAAACCCCCCATCAAGGTACAATGTATCAAAAAAGAACTAACAGTTCCTAGGAAACTGCATCCTTCACTCCAAGACGACTGCATAAAGAATGGAAATTATGCTTAGGGAAGGTCTTGGTGAAGATGTTTGCAGTCTATTCTGCTGAAGGACAGAACTGTAGGTTGATGACCCCCTCATGTACTAAGTCCCAGATGTAGTGCATGTCGATCTCAATGTGCTTCTTCCACTGCCTCTGAACTGGATCTCTGCAGAACTTCAGAGTACTTTGGTTGTCACACTAAATGACGATTGATCGGTGAAACTGAATGCCCAACTTAGTAAGAAAATGTTGTAGCTACATAGCCTGGATGGTTATGTTAACTACCCCTCTATACTCCGCCTCAGTTGAAGATAGATAAATAATAACATGCTTCTTGTTCGACCAACAGATGGGCCTGAAACCTAGACTAAGTGAGTAACCAGATGTCGGCTTGTGATCAATGTTGTCGCCAACCCAGTCAAAATTAGTGAACATGACAAGGTCCATTACAAAGTCTACTACATAGTGAATCCCAAAGATGATGGTGCCCTGTACGTACCAAAGGATACACTTTGCAACCTTCCAATGTAGCTCATGCAGCTCTTGCATGAACCGAGAGACTACTCCGACTGCATAGGAAAGGTCTGGTCCAGAGTGTGTGAGATACAACAAGATACCCACTAGTTGTCTATATAGTGTGTTGTCCAGTAGTGGAGTGTCCCCACCATCCTCAAGTCTAACTTCTAATAGGAAAGGAGTCGAGACAGACTTGCATTATGTCATGTGGAAACTCTTGAGGAGATCTTGTGCATACTTGGCTTGACACAACTTGATGCATGATGCATCATGATTGATCTCAAGACTAAGGAAGAAATGTAGCGGACCCATGTCTATCATCAAGAACCTGTCATGCAAAATCCTCTCGACTGCAACAATTGTTGAAGTCGAGCAACCAGTGATAAAAAAATAATCAACATACAGAACTAGGAGTATAAGTGAATCAACCGTCATGAGCATGTAAACGTCTAGGTCTGACATACAACGTACAAATTTCTATGACAGAAGGTAGGATTCCATCTTGGCATACCATGCCCTCGGGGCTTGCTTGAGGCCATAAAGTGACTTCTTCAGTCAAAAGACCAAAGATGAATCTTGATTGTATCCCTGGGGTTGCCCCATATAGATCTCCTCAGGGAGATCTCCATGAAGAAATGCAGTATTCACGTCCATCTGATGGAATTCCCATCCCTTGGCTGTCGCAATGGAAAGTGCCAAGCATATGGAATCCATCTTCGCTACCAGAGCGAAGGTCTCATCATAGTTAATGTCATGCACCTGCTAAAATCCTTTGGCGCCTAGTCTGGATTTGTATATGCTAACATGTCCATCTACTGCGCTCTTGGTCCTGTAGACCCATTTGCACCTAACAAGTTTCCTTCCTGAAGGAAGGGGAACCAGATCCCAACTTTGGTTCTCGAGGAGGGAGTTGTACTCCTCCTGCATGGTGGATTCCCAAAAGGGATTCCCAGGAGCCTTGCCATAGGACTGTGGATTTGAATACTGAACCAAGAAAATATTCCTGGGTGGCTTCGGTTCAGTGGCGGTGAGTTCAAGAGGAGGCTCCACGAAATCAGATCGAGTCCTCCTGGTATCAACTGGATCCCCAAAAATATCTCTGGCATCTTGAAGAGTAGTCTTGGCCCACTTGGGACTCGACTCTGGATCTGCATCTGCATCTGCATGCACTGACTCTACATCTGACTGTACTGACTCAGTAT
>JASDQU010306758.1:9175-32980 GCA_032191745.1 Picea mariana
AAAGGCCTCAATGTTCCTCCCCCCCCCTTGTCGCGGAAATAGCACCACCCATATGCATAACGTGGGAAGAGAATCCTTGTGCCCTCGTACCACCTCTAGCGGGCTGAAACTAGGCACTCTTTCAAAGAATAAAGAGAAAATAATCGTTCCAAACCCAAAGTTCCTCTGATTCTAAAATTGACAATATCTTAGCTGCCTCTTCATACAATCCATCAATGTGGTGCTCCAATCAAAAATTTGTGAATTTAAGCAGTGAACTGCACAATTCATTTGTGCACGGGAAGCCTGATGCAAAGCCGCAAACCCAATGATTCACCCGATGAGAAACACTATCACTTACAGTGATACGTCTAAGATCTTTCTTATTGGTACTTGCAAGATTTTTCTGTCTATACCTGCCTCACAATGGATTCCAATCAACTCTGATATGTTGTGAGGCCTGGAAGGAAAAGTATGAAAATTGACCGGTTCCCCCCTTCTAGAGAGGCCAGTCAAAAAGTATATGTCCTATATGGTTGGAACTACCGACTTCCCATCTAGCATAAAGGCCTCTACATCAGGATGCCAATAATCCACCAAGGAGTTTAGTAGCCTAGGTTTTACTCGCATGAAAGGACATAGGAGAATTTTTAAGAACCCAGATTGCATTAATGTAGCAAAAGCATTTAGGTCCTCCCCAACCAATGCACTAATATCATCATTCTCTCTTTCCCTCCAGTGAACATACATCCTACCAAAACCCAGTTCAGGAGGGTTAACTCTTGTTTTTTTAATTTTTTACATTAAATAAAGGGTCCACGTGGGTTGTAATGATTACAGTAGCGTGTACACGTGGGCAATTTTTCCTCTTCCCATGTGTACATTCGGGCTATCATAATACAACCCGCGTGGACATAGGGCTGACCTTTTAAAAGGTCGATGCCCGCCCAAAACATGAATTTAAATGCATAAATAACTAATTAAATTGCAAGATGGGGTAGTCATTACTTACTTGATCCAATCAGAAGCTCGTTCTGTCCATTGAATCTCCCAGAATCGACTTTCTAAAACGAAGGGGTGTTTTTGGCTCCACAGTCAATTTCTCAGTTAACAATAGTGATAATGAGCTGCCAGCTTCTATTTATAGACCTTTTGGCCACTTTTTGTCATTTTTGTTTAATCTTTTGTCATTTTTTATAAAGTAAAAATCATTTAGCATGGTTCAAGAGTTTTCTTTGGATTGTCACGAGAAGTGTTACTTTGGGCATTTGGGAACTTTTTGGAGATTTGGGTCGTTTTGAGGGTCCTTTGGTAAAAAGTCAATTTTTCAACTCATTGTATTTAAGTTGGGATTCCACCTCTACTTCCTGCATCTTGTTGTCTTTTTCTGCTTCGCCATAGGATCGATCCCACCGAGTTGCGACACGAAACCATCATTACTTCTTTAGAAGTGTCGTAATTTAGTGGTAGAGCCCACCCTAACATGGATTCCCTAGGTAGATCCTGGATGCATTTTGGTGTCCATGCTATCACTAATGACTATCGGCTCAGGAGTCCTTACAAACTTTTCATGATTACGAGTTTGAACTTCATTCGCATAATTTCATATCACTCTTGACTTTACCCTGGGGACTCCCAAAATTTAACAGGTCTTCTTTTAAGCTCTTTTTAGACCCTCTAAACGTGAAAATATTGTCGAGCGATCTTGTTGCCCTTCACGCTCGTTAAACTGAAATTTGAAGGCACGTCTGTCCGACGGTAGTTTACCTCTTTTTTGGTCTGGATGGTCATCTGTATGAACAAAGGTATACTCTAGAAACCTCGGTTATCTAGAATAGTATTCTCAGGTATAATTTTACCCCTTTTTCGGGCATGAGGGACTAAATTTACAAAAAAGGAACCCCCAGGGAGTCCATAGTTAAGCTCTTTTCAGACTCCCTAAAATTGAAAAGATCGTCGAGTGACCTTATTCTTTCACACTCGTTAAAATGGTCCAGAATAACATTCCTGACGGTGTCCATAATTAATCTTTTTTCAGAATCCTTAAAAATGAAAAAATTGTCGAGTGATCTTGTCTTTATCACACTCGTTAAAATGGTTTTGAATAGACGTCTTGTCAGTGCTAGTTTGCCCCTTTTTCGAACCAACTAGACTACCTTAGAAAAGGGTACCCCATCGGAGTCTCCTTTTACGTTTTTTCAGACTCTCTAAATATGAAAAATCATCGAACTTACCTTCTCTGGTCTCGTTAAAATTACATCGAAAGGCGTTACCATTGTGTGTATTATTAATTGCATTTCCATACCCATGTCTTTGGCCTAATACTGGCTCCATGTTTCTTTCAACTGAACCATCTGAAGCATGCCTTATACGCAATCCCTGTAGCACTTTGCCTTTGTGTCTTGACACCTTTGGCCCTTGGAGGATTTTTCTCGAGTGTCCTTTTCCTGCATATGTCCCTTTGCCCTGAACATTCCTATGTTTCGTGTTCTTGGAACTAGTATGTTTGTGACACTCGATCCTCCTTTGTAATGTAACATTCTTTTATTCTTTTTCCAAAATTATTGAAAAAGACAAAAAAATCAAATATACCCCAAAAAGAGGAAGGGAAAAGTATTTTCTTTTTATTGGCAGCACAATGAGTCACCCTTGGACAAAGCACATTCTTCCATTTATTATTCAAGCTCTGGGATTTAATATGACCTTAGGAAGTTATTCTCTCTACATAGATTTGTGTCCTCCTCCGTTTGGTTATTCTTCCAAACATATGGAGAGTTTGTGTTGCCTCCTACATCATGAACTTATGTCAATGCCATGATGCCCGAGTCTCATCATTTGTCATGCTATTGTACAGTGGAATTTTTTACCAAGCCTGAGTTGGCCCCTTTGTAGTTTGTCTCTTTCCCTCATGCCCGACCATCCCAAAATTCCAATCAAGTATTTGTTCTAAATCAATGAAGCCTTCAGTTCGATCATCAAGATTCTCTAGTCCATGATCGATGAGTCGTTGAAGACCTATGGGTAGTGAAGTCGTACACTCATATTACACTCCTACCCAAGTTTTGAAGATTTTGAAGTTGTTGCTCGAGCTCTAAAGACCTCATATCCATCCATCAGGCCTTATCAGCTTCTAAGAAGATGGATACTATACATGTATATCTTTTTTATTTTGAGATGTAGATCCATTGTGTATTGCTCGCGACTACACTTTATATAGTTATATGACATGGATATATAGTGTATTTGATTGGTAGCCATGATTTTATTTCATCCCGAGCATGGGTATGCCCGCCTCAGTGAGACAATTTTTATTTTGCAGATGGAACCTCCTGAATTCTGGTCCTTGGGCTCACTGGTTTGGTACATTGATAAAGATTGATAATGTATTTTGGCCATCATATGCTCTTATGAGCTCAGACATTAAGGGGCATCTGTTATAACCCTAATTTGCACCAGACATGCTTACTTGACATCAAGCCATCTCATATGCCTTCTTTTCCAAGCCAATACTGAACAACTCTTCTTAAAAACACCCTTTTTAAAGACCCATGCGCCCTGCTCCACTACAGCCCGCTTGTACACTCTAGATGACTCACTACAGCCCGTGTGTACCTACAAAAGCACAAAAAAAGGAAAGTTCCTAATGGAACACACATCTTTGGGTAAGTTAACTAAAACTTTCAGCCATGCATGGCCAGTCATCAAACCAAATACCTAGCTCCTTCTAGCCTATAAAATAAGGGGTAAGGGTCCCATTTGAAAGGAGGAAAATCATAGTAAAGAAACTATATCCAATTGAGCACTCCCCTTGTCCCAACCTTTAGTCTTCCTTGTGCAAAGAGAAATATAGAGCAAAGAAGTCAGAGGAAAGTTGAAGAGGAGCCCATGACTAGTTTCGAGGAGTAGTGACGACCACATATTGTAAGTTTACTCTTGTCAAGATTAATACAAAAAGGAATACTTTTCCCATCCCGCCATATCATCTGTTCGAGTTGAATGTTTATTTGATGATATTGTCACAACTAACCCAACAATTAGTATATGAAATACATGTTCGCAGTTTTTTGTTTGCTCATGTGTGAATGCAGGTCAGCTTTGGGAGGAGGCTTGCAATCAAAGAGCGAGTGAAAGAAATGGGATCGACATCAAACGAAGGACTTAAGGTAGAGTTACCGAATCTAATTTACACCTTTCTATTGCATGAATGGGGGGTTTTGTGTTGGGAGAATAGGAAAGAGTAGAAGCCTTTGAAATGGTCATTTTCTGCATGCATGATTAGAGCCCTTAAATGCTAAGTCTGTAGGAGGGATTCCCACCCACAAAAACAACCGAATTTAAATCATATTGATAATGCTTGAATAGGAACATATGATTATCTATACAATCATCTGTTAACTCATGATCAAAATATTTTGGAAACTGATCATAAACATGACATGCATCCCTGTTTATAGGAAAATCTGAGCATACTGAAGAATCTGGTTCCAAATGTAAAAAATACTTACAACCTTTCTCCTACTCCAGATATGATATATACTGACAGTCCTCTTGCTGCTCATCTGAAATATACTGACAATCCTCTTATTGCTCATCTTGTGCATGCATATTTTCAAAATATACTCAATCTCAAATATTCTTACTAGCACAAATGTTCTCCTCGACTTATTCAGCATCTTCAAATAATCATTTTAAGGATGAATATTTCCTTCCTCTCAAGATAATAACAAGATCTGAATCCTGATCCATTACATAGTACACCATGGCAGCGGTCTCGGAAGATCAGATTTCCAAAGGCATGTTATGATAAACACTATAAAACCTCATGTTGAAGAAAACCAAGGCTTCCTCTTCACGTCTCCTCAAAGCATTAAAATCAACGAAGTATTGATCTAGGGACTTGTTCTCACCCCAACACTTTAAAAAGGCTTTTCAAAATTCAATCCAGGAACCAATCGAATCGGCTCTCAAACCATTAAACCACACAACAGCCTCTCTAATCAAAGATTTGGAGAACAACCTCACAATAACATCATCATGTACTATCTCAAACTGATCAATAAAGTTATCAAAGGCCTCCAAATGCCTCTCGGTTGTAACATGATCTTTTCTAGAGAACTGAGGAAGATACTCAAGGAAATCAAGAGGATAAGGATGAAGGTGATATGGCATCATTAAAGGTTTAAATATATTGTCTCTAATTCTAGTTTGAAAACTAGTGGGATGTATATGAGGTTTAATAAGATGATGGCAAGGTTCAACTGTAAAAGCAGGAGGTGATGAGATAAGAGAAGGATTTGAATCAATTTCAACCTCCTCAAGGCTG
This sequence comes from Picea mariana, assembly GCA_032191745.1. NCBI lineage: Eukaryota > Viridiplantae > Streptophyta > Pinopsida > Pinales > Pinaceae > Picea > Picea mariana. The sequence continues at coordinate 14,478 of JASDQU010306758.1, forward strand.
CAAGGGTGATCAAATTCAAGAGAGATTTCAATACAAATCTCATCCTTATGAATAGGATGAGGTGAAGATGACAGATCAACATCTACAACATAGGCAGAAGGCAGGTCTTCTTCTTTCAAGTATGGATATATAAAGGAAGGATGATGATCATCTGAATAAACAAAGTAGAGGATAATCCTCTTGATATGTAAAGGGAAAGAGAGAAATGAGTTGATAAAAAAAAACATAGTTCATGGAGAAAGCTCATAAGATGATACATGGTCATCCCCTTTCATATGGTCATATTTTTGTCAATGGGATCCTCCCCAGTGGAGTCCTTGATTGTGGAGTCGCCAAGTACATGATTACAGTAAATTTATATGTCCCTCTCTTGTCTAACATTAAGAGTTGGATCTATGTCATTCTCCCTGGGAGGATATCTTGACTTCTGTCCTCGACATTGGTGCCATTAATGTTAACACTGAGAATCACCCTCCGACTGCATGAGGATAAGCCCAGTACCAATCAAAATGTAAATGTATTGGGATGGTTTTATGAATGGAGGTCAAATGGACAAAGCTCAATAAAAGAATGTTTTAACACAGGAATTGGTCAAGAAATGCACAGGGAAGTTGAAAACTATGCAAGGAGATGGTGTTAATCTTGGCACTTGAATAAGAACACTTCTCAGATGAAGATCTAACACGGTGGCCTGATGTCATTATGCTGACGTGTCATGAAATGAGATGCGACACATGTTGATTGGAAACAAGCAGATGACATGCCCAAAGGTTCCTAGACGGAGTGCCATGTCTCATTATCAGATGGATGCCAGATGTCATGACTGATGAGAGCGACATATGTCTGAACTGATGAATACCACGTACTTTGGCACTTTAGGGCTTGGGGGCAGTCTGCATGTAGATATGGAGCTCTGAAGTGAATGACGACCGCCTTTTTGGATGGAAACGTGGTAGCGATCAATGGACTTTGGGAGAAAACACTCTGGATGAAAGGGAGGGGGGAGGAGCTAGAACCCTTGAAGCTTGGATTCCCAAAGTAAATCATGATCGTCCGATGGATAAGGACACATGGCTCTTAATCTTTAATTATGGGAGAAAAAACTCTAGATGAAATCAAGAGTAGAGATGTTGGAACTCTCGAAGCCCTAAGTCCCAAAGTAAATAATGACCATCCAATCTGGAGGGACACACGACGCTTGATCTGCAACTCTGAAAGAAAGTAGTCTGGAGGAAAATGATAGGGGAAACCCTGAAGTCCCGAAGAAAACTACTGTTGTTAGACTTGGATGAACACACATAAGCGATCAGTGGACTTCAGGAGAAAACACTACATATGAAAGCGAGAGAGGAGGAGAGAAAACTCTCGAAGCACGAATTCCTAAATTAAATCATGACTATCTGATGGAGAAAGACGCGTGGCGCTTGATCTTTATTTCCAAGAGAAAACACTCCGGATGAAATCGGGAGTAGGGATGCTGAAACTCCTAAAGCCTTAAGTCTCGAAGTAAATAATGTCCATATGATCTAGAGGGACATATGACGCTTGACCTGCAACTTTGGGAGAAAGTACTTTGGAGGAAAATGAGAGGGAAAGCCCCGAAGTCCTGAACAAAACTACCACCATTAGATTTGGATGGAAACGTGACAATGATCGGTGGACTTTGGGAGAAAACACTACGGATGAAAGAGAGAGGGGAGGAGATAAAACTCACGAAGCCTAGATTGTTGAAGTAAATCATGATCGTCCGATGGAGAAGGACACGTGGTGCTTGATATTTAACTCTGGGAGAAAACACTCCTGATGAAATCGAGAGTGTAGATGTTGAAACTCCCCAAGATCAATGTCCCGAAGTAATTCATGATCATTCACTCCGAAAGACGCGTGGCGCTTGATCTTTAACTCTAGGGCTTCTCTCTGGCGCTAGACCTTGTGCAACTTTCACATGCCGAATCCAAGTGAGTCATTGATCTGAACTATTACTGGGATCTCCACCACTGAAAATTGTACACGACCGTTGCTTGTATTTTCAACCCAAAATGGGTTGCTTTTGAATGTTGCGTTAGGACTCTTCTGTGTAGACCATAGACTTGGTCATCCTACGACCCTTTGACAGCTATATGTGATACAAATTTTAATCGTGAAGATGACTACAAACCGAGCCAATCCTATAACCCCACCATTCATCACCTAGAACCTTAAGCTTCATTTTCATTCGATTGATTGTTTCCCTCCTATCCCTAATCTCCATCCTTTCTCTTTTTATTTTCTTCAAAATCTAATTTATTCCCCTTCAATATCATCATTATTTCCTCTCTGCCTCTTCAAGTTTAACTCTTTTAATTTATTGTCACCTCTATTATCCTTTATGAACAAAATGATTAAATCTTAATCACATTTTGTTACCTATAAACAAAATCGACAAAATGGAGTATTAAAGGGTTTCAACACCCTTCATTACTCCATTGTCTTTATTACTTAATTTACTTTTGTAATATTAAAGGTTAAAAGTTTGCATCGCAATCTTAACTCCTCATTTAGTTTGAATCTATTTGAGATCTTATGGGTTAATATTGATCTAATTTTGTCCTCACAATCATTTTATTAATATCATCCTCTTTATGAAACCACTTTATATATTTGTTATCATTCTTAATTTCTTTACTATATTATTATTATTATTATTATTATTTTATGATTAAACTATAATAGAAACATTTTTAAATTATATAGAATTTTTTTTTCTCTAAAATGTTTATTATTACTTATGTATTGTAACAATTTTCAAAAGCTTTTCACTTATTTATATCCTTGTTATTCAATTTATATGGCTATCCTTATTAATATTAGAGATCAACTACTATATTTATTTCTTAATTCCTATCTTTAATGGTCACATTCAATTTACCTCTTTAAATTCAAACCTTTACACTAGTTTCAACTATGATAACTTCAAATATCCTTTATGATGGGATGATGGGTGGAGTGTTAATTTGAAAGGTTTGACATTTGAAAACCTTCTATATAATATTCAAAAATTTCTCTAACAAAAATATTTTTTATATTTTGGAATAGAAAGTGTGGGCACTTCCCCTCATTTAGAAAATGGTACTGGGGCAGGAATTTGTAAAAAACTAAAGTTTTTTCAATAACTTGCTCATTTAAAAGTTCACCATGTCACTTGCATATATAAAATAATATGTGCATACATGCATAAAATAATTTTAAAAAGAAAAATTAAATTCAATATCATAAAAAAAAAAAAAACAGAATAACTAGACCTTTAATAAAAAGGATGATTAACTCGACCTTCAATAAATCTATGGTGATTCATTCTTGTAATTCTTTCGACGCTGAAAATGTGCTTTCATTCGATTTCGATTTATTCAGATTCTCGATTCGAAGAAAAGGATGATTAACTCAACCTTTCATAAATCTATGGCGATTCATTCTAATAATTCTTTCAACGCTGAAAAGGGGCTTTCGATTTATTCAGATTCTCAATTCGAACCAAATATATAAGAGGCGAGAAACTACTTAGCTGGCGTCGTCTATTCGCGAGTTGAAATTATTCTTACTATTCAAGCCCGATGACTGCGACGCATAAGATACCCTAGTCTTGACGAAAGCACCCAGAGACGTCATTTCGATTCGCCGAGTAATGACAACATTGTTGTTGTTAATGATAACATAGTGTGAGGGTGGAGAATGTCCAATATGTCCAATCCTATCCATCCTGAATAACCATATCCATACGAAGGTTCAATAAGGTAATGTAGTGATTTTTGGATGTGGTCATAAACTCCTCATGATGTGCAATTTTTAATTGGCTGTAGCTGGAGATTGTTACGAATAGAGACGTTGAAGGGTGGAATATTTTAATAAAAGCGATGAAAGTCAGTCAAGTGAGAAAGTCGATTTATTTCAATGTTATTCTTCAAACTTGAAAGGACTAAGCGACAAATTGTGGGAATACCAAATCGTATTGAGTGACGATTCAGACCTGCTCGTCGATTCTCATATGTATTCAGACCTGCTCATCACTTCTTTTACACAATATACCTAAAACACTAAAGAACTTTATAGAACGTTTTTGAAATTTCCATGTTTTAGATGAGTTGATGCACTTTCTATTCTTTCTCTCGTCTTCCATAGGTATAGCTTATAGATTGCATCTGATTCGAGGTCCCAGATTAGTCTCCCTTACTTAGATTGATAAGCATGTTTTGAAACTTATTACACTTGACCTCTAAGAAAGCTATATGATGTTTATGTTGGATACGTTATAGCTTATGGACCGCACCTCATTTTATGTCCCAGATTAGTCTCCCATACTCAGATTGATAAGCATGTTTTGAAACTTATTATACTTGACCTCTAAGAAAGCTATATGAAGTTTATGTTGGACAAGTGTGCCATGATTGTTTCTAGCTAAGTGATTAATTACTATTCATTTTCATAGATTTTTGTTGTAGTTGTAAAGATTGATGTTCATTTAACCTAAATTAATCTAAATGAACTCTTCCTAATTTCTTAACACACACTTAATATTCTTCAATTCTTGTTAATCCATGATGAGTTTATGATAGTGAAGACTCCAAATCACCTATAAATGCTTTGTTCATCTTATTAGCCAAAGACTAATTTCTATTTGCAAACTCTTGTGTGTCCCATGAGGAATCAAATAGGACTCTAATATAACCAACAAAAGAGACTTGGTGAAATTTTTAGGGAGCACAAAGAAAAGACCTATTTAAGAATAAGGAGCAAAGAAGCAAACAAAATCCCAAAAACCTTTAAGTGTAGTTTAAATTCAACACCTTCATGTTGTTCTCACAAAACAAAACACTACAAAAAATTACATAAACTTAAGTCAAATGAGGCAATATCCCCCCAAAATATGATAGACAAACACCAACAAAGATTCCATAGATAGATTCTAACCTAGTGAAGACTCCCCTATTCTGGAAGAAGATAGAAGAGGAGGTTCACTAGTGCTCAATAACATGAAACTAAAGAAGCAAACCACCCGAAAAAAGAATGCAACATGAAATTAGACAAATAAACCACCCCAAAAGAGAAAACATACCTCGGCAAAAAATTTTGCTAGCTTGGTCATGAGAGCCCCTAGAATTGTGTTGCATACCAATAAGCCACAATCCCATCATGAAAAAAACTTCCATAGATTCATAATCATGTATATTTGGGAGGTTGGGCATATGAAGAGGAGGCATGTGTGATGACTTAATGGCCTACTACATGGCTTAGTCTTCATGTTGAAATGATTATGTAATGGATAGATTATGAACATCACCCTTAATAATCCCTTATTTTAAGAGGATGGATTAAATATCATATACATCCCTTAGTTGATTATGTTCCTGATGCATCTCAAAGAATGTGAGAATGTGATACTAACGAATATGAGAATGTGATATTAGAGAATTTGAATCTTTTTTTTTTTATCATTCCCTTATTAGGTTGATGTGTGATTCTGTGTGTAAATTCAACTTGGAGTTGACACTTATCACTCCTAAAAAAACATTAAAAAAAACTAATTCACAAAGAATAAAACTGAACAGTCTAAAGTGCAAAAGGAAAGATTTGCACCTCTAGAAATTTGATACCTCTCTAGGCTTAATAAAATCAAAATGAAAAAATTCAATCACCTACAACTATTTGTGCTTAAATACTAAATTCAATAACTAAAACATAGGACAATTATGAAATACATAATAGCCCCTCCCTCACATGAAAGGTTAAATTTTTTTTATTATAAGCATAGTGAAGCATGCCCAAAACCATGGGTTCTAGCTTAAGAGTGCCTTAGCAAGATTTGCACGGGGAAGGGATGTAGGGACTATAGTAATCGGTTATTTGTTTTCCAATAACTTTGCACCCAAACATTGGTTTGTTTGTTTTTTTACAAATTCATATTTTTTTTTGTCTCTCATTTCATTTTTATGCAAAGTTTTAAATATTCGTATTTTTTTGCTCTCTCATTTCATTTTTATGCAAAGTTTTAAAATTGAGATCTTATTTGAATTTTTAAAATTGAGGTCTTATTTGGTTTCTTAGGGAGGCAGTGTTTCGACCTTATATAAAATAATGTTATTTCTAGGTTTGGCATTAGTTTTTAAACACTTTATGTTATCCTTACATTTATGATTTTCAATCAGTTTACCTAAGGTCCTCCTTTCAATAATTACATTCCACATAAAGTATATGCAAAGTAATTTCATATCCATTTGAAGCAGCTTGATTTTCAATCAGTTTACCTAAGGTCCTCCTTTCAATAATTACATTCCACATAAAGTATATGCAAAGTAATTTCATATCCATTTGAAGCAGCTAGACATGGAACATCTGTCTAGAGCCAAAGTACTTTTTTGAGTAACAAGGGAAGAGCCTCCCTCTCCGAGAAGCATCCAGAATGAAGGAATATTTTCTTTGCAACTGCAGTAGCGCACCTCTACATTCTCGGCAGAAGCTATGGTGGACCGGCAAGCATGCCAAATATTTGGCTATCCTATCAAGCTTCTGTCCAAGTAATACTTAACGACCATACTTTTTATGTTTCTACCACAAAACAATTTGGACATCGATATTTTTATTATTATTTAAATAGATATGCCTTACATTGTTAGAGTGCCCTTCGTTTTATCAAATTTTTCATTCGGAATCCCAATTACTTTCACGGCCTTGGCTTTATGTTTTGCCTTATACTTTATCTAGATTTTTTTTTGCGGGTAATGAAAGTAGTGTTTGCAGATTTTATTGTAGCCACCCTAAGCATGGTCCCCATTGGATGATGTTTCAAGTTAACATCTTGGTTTGTCTCATGACTATTTATGACGGTTTAAATATTGATTACTATAATAGCCTTATTAGTCCCTGCCAAAGGGTGTAATGAGTTTGGGCATTAACTTTCGATTAGTTTAATAATAGATTTCAATTTTTTTCACATTTCTAAGTTCAAAAAATAGGAAATTTTAATAAAAATTATATTCAAATTAAAATAAATTCATAAGTAATATTTTTCTACGTTATTGGATTTCAATTTCAATCTCTTATTGCTACTGCTACATTAATTTTTTTATTAAATGCAATATGTAAAGTATCAATCGATCATGGGATCATGGTTGTTGCAGTTCATGCTTGTCCAGTTGTTGAAGTCAATGATGGTTACTGCAATCGATGCCTATACTGTGGAGATCTGCATGCATAAGCCTAGTGATTCTGCCATTGTACTTGCCTAGTGAATTATAGTGAATCATGATAAAATGGGAGAGTAGAGTAATATAAACAAACATTCTATTATATCAATATCAATATAATGGACTCTATTATATAGAGTGTATAGGTTGTTATCAGATCTAACTTATTTTAAAGATAACTGGGGAGGTTGAGAGAATATCTCGACCACACACCAAACAAGGATCTCACAAATCCAATTCTCTAACAACCTCTTAATAATAAGATCACACAACTCAAATAAAAATTAACTCTACCTCTCAATACATTAACAAGTATAATAAATAAATATAAATTATATATTCCAACAATCATGGCTGACTACTTTCATTTCCCATGATCAACAGCAGTGATCAAACCTTATTTTCTTTTGTTTGTGGATCAATGAACTCAAAAACCGATTATATCAATCTATAAGGTGTTCTAACACCGCTATGACAACCTGTTTTCATAAAGGGTAATCGTTGTTGGTATAGGACTGTGTTATCAACTACCAAAACTTATTCCAGCGGAATGGATATGGAATGTTTGGGGAGTTGGTATCGATAGATATGAGAAGTTTCCTGTCAAGCCTTTGTCGGCCTTGGCTTCGCTTCTGACCCAAGCATACATAGACTTTCATATACTTTCACAACACAAGTTGGGATGGTGGTGTTCTAAGAACTCATAACTCCTGCATGTTTGGCAACTGTCCTGAAATAATTAATGGCAGTTTGTACATGGTCCAGTTTTTTTGAAGAAATTGACATAGACCTGCATGATTTTTTCAAAGATTTTAAATACTCTATCTTGTATGTTTGATAATTGCCAGGAAATAATTAGTGGCAGCTTGGACATGGTCCTTCGTTTTGAAGAAATTGACACATAGAAATGCATAAATTTTGCCAGAATCTAGGTTTCTGATCTTGTATTTTAAAGCAAAGAAACAAGGATTGGAATGTATACTGAAAATACCCATGAAAGTTAACGAAAGACACCCAGAACTAGCACACATGTCATTTATTCTATTTTCAAATTCCTTCATTGATTGAAGTCCACCTGTGAGTTTCTTTTGGCTCCTTTTGTGTATATATCATTGGTACCTTATGATCCCAAAGGAGTCAACTATGTGGAACCTGTCATTCTACAGGCCTAAGGCTCAGCAAGACTGTTTGGTTTGGTTGGGAATAGTTGAGAAAAATTTGAATGAGTATCCACATAGAAGACTGTGTCAAGTATCCACATGAGATAAATTTGAATGAGTATCCACATAAAAGACGGTGAATAGAAGACCGCTGGTTCCGAAGTCTCCAACCTAGCCAACTTCATCAAATTCATCTTTGCATGCCTTCAGCTTCAGCTTCGGCTTCGACTCCATGTCCAGGTCCACCAGATCACGCTTGCCCCCCACACGCGGCATTTTCTCAACACAGGCCGCAGTATGGATATATGGAGGTTCTCGCGACAGAGAAGACAAATTTCCTTAAAGATGAGGAGAGTGTTACCGTCACCATCAGACTTCGACCACTTGGGTAACATTATGTGTAAATTAGGAATTCATTTTGTTAAAATGTCATAGTTTTATCTGATTTTCTTATAGTGTGTGTTCTTATCTAATGATGAGACTTCAAATCTTCATGTCAAATGGGATGGGGAGGAAGTATGGTATTTTCCCACATTCAATAGAACAAGCAGTCGACATACTATAATAATTTGTGAGGGGAGCTTTCTGATCAAATTTTAAAATTTAAAGGAGACTGTCCATCCCTATATCATTTTTAGGAAGAAGGTTAAAATTCTCAAAATAATGCCCTGATTATATTTTGAAATTTAATGAAAATTATTTTAGCATATTTGATTTATTTGTGAGTAGAATGTTAAAATTATCATAATACTATCTCCTCTTTCGTATTAAATTTTGAAATTTAAAGATTTATAAACAACATGATGTTTCCACATATATGGTTGGCCCAAAACAACATCACAAAAATCAAGAAGGGAAACATCACACACTACCTCATCCTTGAAGGGTTGGATGCCATAGGACATGCGACATTGCTCGCTGACACGAAGATCCCGTCCCTAGTGAAGCCACCTATTGTTGTATGGTTTTGGGTGTGGTGTTGTCGAAAACCCCAACTATTTGATGACCTTATCTGAGATGAGGTTCTTCTAGCTACCGTTATCAATAATGAAATGCAATGGGGTCCCTTTGACCCATATCTATGAATGGAAGAGGTGCTTCCCCCCTTCAGGATCTACTAGTTCTTCTGGTTGAATTTTTGTGGTTGCAACAGTAGAGGTAGTGTCCATGTCGATGATCTATCTGTTTTCAATATTTTCTGGATCAGATTCTAAATCAAGGTTCAATTCTTTGTCTTTGACCTCGGCCACCAATAAATGTTTTGAGCGACATTCAATGATGTTATGCTAGGGGATTTTGTGGAATTCACACCAGTTCCTAGTGTCATTCTTTGTCTTTCCTTTACCCTTATTTTCCTGTGTCTTGGACTGGTTGTTGGGACGATGTTGATTACGGTTGTATTTACCATGCTTTCATTGTTGCGAATTTACAAACCCGAACCCCTATTTGTTTTGGTTCCTCAATTTTTTCTTGATTTTTATAGCATATCGATAGGAAGCTCCCAATGATGAGATGTCTAGGAAATCTATTTCAAGTGGGATGTAACTATACAAAACCCCACGGTATTTCAGAACCATATGTCGCTTGGTGTCTTTGATACCCAAGTTGGTGCACAAGGGATGGAAAGTATTTGTGAACTCTGGCACTATATGGCTCTTCTCTTACTGCAGTATGGTCCATCTCACATATTGTTCTTCATATTTATCGACCAGATTATATTGTTCATTGAATGCATCCACAAAAAAAAACCAAGTGGGATTAGCCCAATATATTTTAGATTCCTCTGTGGAACGTTTTTCCCAGTAAGTCTCCCACCAATGTTTGACATGGGAGAGAGCCTTGAGGAGTGTGAAGGTGATCTTTTCCCTATTGGAAAATTGTGAAAAGAGAAATAACCTTCTAGCAGAGTCAACCATTTTTCTAAGGAATCCAAATCTATCTGACCTTCAAATACGAGAATATAAAAATTAACATGTACCTTAAAGGGCTATGTTCCTCCAAAGTGGTTACTTGATGAAGATCCACGTGTTGTTATCGACAGATGTTGAATTATGTGGGAACATTTATTTATCATTTCTTCCATCTTTCGCATGAGATCTTGCTCAAGCAACATGTTAATAGAATCTTCTGATTCGTTGTTTTTCTTTTTTGCTGTGATAGAGGGTTTCTTGGGCGTGCGAGAGAGATTTTCCTGAAGAGAGACAAGATCGATACCAAACTTTCTATACTCGGACCTTGTTGGGGACATGCACTGAAAAGCGATCAAGAGCATCCTTCTCTGATACTATTGATCCATATTTTTTTTGGAATGAAATAAAAGAAGATATATTACAATGAAAACCACATAACAATTGTGAGAAATAGAGAAATAAAACAATAAATGATTTCTATTAATGAAATAAATTTACTGAGACTGTAAAAATACAGAGTGCAAGACTCACTAGAATGGTGAAAGATTTATCTCTGAGAAGATATGTGAAGGCTACGCTCATTCACAATAATATGATTACAATGAGGCTCTCAAGGTGATCTAGGTGGATATTGGTGGCCACCCACCTATTCCAACTGGCTCCTCTTGTTTGTTTTTGTTCAACACGTTCTTTTGTACTTCTTTGTAATTGTGGTTTCTACACTTCTGGGGCTTTCTAAAGAGCCGCACATCCTCCAAGTGGATATTGATGGCCTCTCGCCTAATAAAACTGGCTTATTTTGTATGTTTTCATGTCTTCAGATCTTCTTGTACTTCCAGGGCCGTTTTGGGGCCCTAAACATTGTTTTTTTGGCTCGCCACAGTCAAACTATAGACGGAGTTAGAGTTTGAGGGCATAATGTGTAGTTCTGTGAAATACCTTTCGAATAGAGTATCACATGCATAAAATATAGGTTGTATGAAAAAGTTACGACCTCAGGAAGTTGACGTACAAACTTACTCGTGGGGGCCCATATGACTTTTAGTGTTTCACCTTCTAGGGTTAGGTTTTTGGATGTATAGGGTTTTGGAATTCATGAGTGATATCAAAAAATCATTCGGAGCCTCATTGTAATGATTTTGCTCAGACGGATGCATGTAGAAGCCACATCTCTTCTTAGAGATAGCTACCACCATTCGAGTAAGTGTTTTAGTTTTGCAGTTTTACAGTTTCACCCTATTTCATTTATTAATATAATATATTGTTCACTAGATATTTGTGTTATTATTCATATCTCTATGTTTATTGTATTAAGTCTGTAATTAGTTCATTCTGCTCCTAAATCCATATTAGTGGTATCAAAGAGATCTTCTCTTCATTTACTTTTCTTCATGCATGTCCTTGACAAGATCTGGGTACACGAAGTTGGGACTCAAAACAATCGAGTCGTTGAAATATCGATTGCACCAAGCCCAACAACAACCCATGGGGAATGAAAAGAAAGATGATAGAGTAGGAGATCCTATTAAAATGTTTCTTGAGGAAGCCCTCACACGACAAAGGAATGAAATGATGGACAACTTTGGGCAGATCCTTTGATGATTGTCCATGGGAGAAGCATCTTCATCAAGCGACCATGCAACGCCCTTCAAGGTATAGGTATATCTTGGTATTCCATTATTTGAAGTACTAATAGATGTAGACTGCTCGAAGGGTGTTTTTCGCTCCACAATTTTTTAGATAGGGAAAATATTACCTTTTCACTCCTCAAGGTCATTGCCCATGTTACAGACTGGTGGGATACTTACTTTGACCAAAGGGCCATAGAAAAATATGCAATATTTGTGGTGGCCCCTACATGGGATTCCTTCTAGGATGCCATTAAAGAACAATACTACCATGTTGGAAGCTATGAGGATAGGTATACCACATGGACCACCCTGCATCAACAAAGGGACCAGAAAGTACTATATTTCACCAATATTTTCCATACCCTGTGCACCAAATTGGGTATCAAAGACTCTGAGCATCATCAAGTGCTCAAATACCAAAGATGTTTGCATAGATACATTAAAAAATAAATGGATTTTATGTACATCATCTCATTGGGCACAACTTATAGATACACTATCAAGATCAAGCATAAATTTAAGTAGAAGAGGTGAGAGTTTGGATCTATAAGCTTCTCACAACCGAAGCAGGGAAAAGGCAGCCCAAAACCACATAGAAAGGGACCGAGCTGAGATGGTCAATCTCAAGATAACCAATCCAAGCCGCAATGAAAGAATGGAAATGACAAGACAAAGAAGGACACGGGAAAATGGTGTGAGTACCATAAAATCCGTTGGCACAACACTGAAGAATTCTTCTCCAAGAAGTCATTAATGGTCGAGCTGAAGGCTTCTAAGTTGGAGGCCGATTCTGATGATTCTGAATCAAATACCGAAGGAGGGAATAAAATTCTTGATGCTTAATCTAATGCCACTGTCACTACCACCAAAATCTGGCCAAGTGAACCAGAAGAACTAGAGGAAGAGGAATGCCTCCTTCACTCATAGATTTGGGTAAAAGGGGCTTTGCTTCATTTCATTATCGATAGAAATAGTCAGAAGAATGTGATTTCAACAGAGGTCATCAAGAATATAGACCTACCAACAACACTGTGCCTGCAACCCTACACCATAGGTTGGCTTCTCCAAGGAAGAGATCTTTGTGTCATCCAATAGTGTCGTCTACCCTACAACATCAACCCTTTCAAAGCTGAGGTATTTTGTGATATTTCTCCCCTTGAAGTTTGTGATGTTCATTTAGGACAACCATATTTTTGGAAGTGTCATGTTGTATATGAGTTTAGACCCCACAATTTTATTATTACTTTGGGTAGACAATTGTATAGGATACTAGAGTTAGCATTGCCTACCGCTATTTCTTTAATCTCTACTAATAAATGCAGTAAGGTCATTTCACAGACTGAGAAGTTCATCTTATTTGTAATCCATTCTCATGGTAAATAGAAGGTTGTTTCCACATCCATGGCATTTACACAGAGCCTCTGTTTGCAGTAGAAGCAGGTGGATGGGATTGTGGAAGAATACAGAGACATGTTCTCCTCACCCACCGAGGTACCAACAAACTGCCAAGTCAAACGTCCAATTGATCTAACCCCTAGTGCACCTCTACCTAATGGACTAGTCTATTGTCACTCGCTGATGGAAAATGACAAAATAAAGCGCCAGTTCCAAGATATTCTTCTAGAGGGGCACATCATACCCAACTCCTCCCCTTGTGGAGGCTCAATTGTACTCGTGAAGAAGAAGGAAAATAATTGGGGTTTGAGAAACAACCTGGAAAACAAGCAAGTACGTCTCAGATTTTATTTAATTATGGTTTTAGAGAATTTCTAGGTTTTGAGCAACTTCTTGGAACCCAAGCGAGTACGTCTCAGATCTAGTTTAATTAGGGTTTGAGCGATTGCCTAGTACCCAAGAAGGTGGTGCCACAGGTTTTCTTACAATCGTCTCCTTTGAGCCATATGAGTCTATTCCCATCTTGCAATGACACCCTGGACCATCCTTCCCAATTCTTCTTCCTTATCAATCTATCACTCGAGAATTCAATCAATCAATGTTCAAATTTGAAGAGAAGATTTCAGCAAAAGGGGTATAAAGAAAGCTAAAGAAACCAACAAATTTTTCTCTAGAAAACATCTCTACCAACTATTTATGGTTTTTTGATTGACCATTACTCTTGGAGTGTGGATTTGATTTGTGCTCTGTGTATGGCACCAAATCTGGGTGTTTAACTGAAAGAGATATACGCTTTGGTACTAGAACAGAGCTTGGAGGGTGATATTTCTTAGGGGAATGTAGCTAGGTGTGTGCTTTCATTAGTGTGTTGTGTTAAGAGATACCAATCCATGAACTAATTGAAGAAGCAAAATAGAGCATTGGGCATTCTACTATGTCTATATTGGGCTTATTTTTCTTTCCCGGCTTGCATAAGGAAGGTTCTAAGATAGGGGATTTATTTTTGGTGTTGATATAGGCTTGGATGCAAGCCATAATACAGACTTGGATGCAAGCAAGGATGCAAGAGGGAATACAGGCTTGCAATATTTAATCTCTCAAGTGGGAATCTAGTCTTGAATTATTTAATCTCTCTCCTACTTGTCAAGATCCATAGTCCAATCTACACTAGCCACTATTTATTTTCGGTTCAGTCAAACCTGCCAGGCTGACTTGTGGGGTTCAATGCAACTATATGTTAGTGAAACTGCTTCAACTTCCTGATTTTCATGAGTTTAAGGTTTGCAGGCATGGGAGATTATGGGTTAGGGAAGGTTTTCTTGCTTATCACATGTTCAGAGTTTAAGGTTTGCAGGGATGGATGATTGTGGGTCAAGGAAGGTTGGCTTGCTTCTCACATGTTCATAGGAATGACCTATGAACATGGAAGAAGAAGAACAACATGGAGCAAGAAGATAAACATGGAGAAAGAAGATAGGGAGGGATAGGGAGGACAAAGGGAAACATGGACATAGAAACATCCAACATCCATATAAACCAATCAATTACAACAACATACCAAGCAACCAAGAAATTTCTTATAGTACTTGCAAGGGACATGCAAGTGAACAAGTACTCAAAGACACGACTGCCAAGCACTCTGCCAAGTGCCACTATAAGACAACAACACTAAAGACAACATCCATATCAACCAAGCAATGAAGACAACATACCAATCAATGATGAAAACGTACCAAGCAATTGCTTATAGTACTTGCAAGGTACATGCAAGTGACCAACTGCTCAAAGACACGGTTGCCAAGCACTCTGCCAAGTGCCACTATGAGACACCAACACTAAAGCTAGCAAGTGACCAAGTGCTCAAAGACATGGCTGCCAAGCACTCTGCCAAGTGCCACTATGGGACACCAACACTAAAGCCACTTCTAGACATTGTAAAGGGGTTATGGACTTTACATTGTAAAGGGGGTTATTGAATTTATGGGTACAAAAATATTAAACATTTAATGTTTGGGAATTAATGCTAAGTTGAAACTTAACATTCATTCCCCTTTGTTACTGAATATGCAGTTGATTTAGTTTCAAACCCTTTGTTGCATATGCACTTGATTTAGTTTCAAACCCTTTGTTTCCTATGTTTGAGAAGCCTCGCCTCTATATGAGGCCAAATCTTGGATAAATGAATGAAATGAAACTTAAAAAATGTAAGAGTTACCCAAAAATTTATGTTAAAACATGGAAAGGCCATTAGTTCATTTGCATGATTAATAGAAATGTAGAAAAGAGTCCCTACTCGCAGGGACTAATAAGGTACAGAAATGCAGAAAAGAGTCCCTACTCGCAGGGACTAATAAGGAGTGTTGGCACTCATAATGTATTCATACATAAAATAATTTTAATATACAAAGTATTTCTAGCATAGATATAGTGCAAGCATAATAATATTAAGCTCTCGTTATTGCATCCAATGGAAATCTTAATAAAGAATTTGGATGCGACTCAACGATGCCATCTAACCCCTGTCTCGTGGCACACAAATTTATTCTCCATTGATATTTTTATACTTTGAGACTTAGCACTAGGTTTGTTGCACACAAAGTTATTCTCCATTGATATTTACACCAAAAGGCGTATACCTATTGACAATGGGAACAATTAATGATATTTTAACCTTATTTAACCTTAAACCCTAATCCGATGGCTATGCATTGAAGATGCTAGCATATTCTTAGTTGTCCTCCAAAATCAATGGATCAGATTTATTGTTCATAACTTTCTTGCATTTATCAAGGCATCTGTTAAAATGTTTACTTTTTAACATTTACCTAATCACATTAAAAAATTACTGTAAGGATATGTAATTTCCACGTTCCATTTATCAACCTAATGCAGTCAAATTTTTCATATTACCACATACGGATTACCACAAACATTTTATATTGGGGCCACGCGTTCTCAGTATATTGGAGGCACTCGTTCTCAGCTGCTACCTTTCGACGTTCTCAACCGCGAGTTAGCGGCTGTGATAGTTTTATACTTTTTGAGTTGGCACTAGGTTTTTTGCACCTGAAGGTAATGACGATTGGCATCGAATGTGTTCCAATATTGGCAGAGACCTTGTATTAAAAACAAAACCCATTGAATGTTAGTGTACACCAAAATTAAACCGTCATAAAAATGAACTTACCAAAGAGAGAAGGGTTATAAACTTAACCATGTATGCATAGGTCTGGTATTCGTTGGAGAATAAGAATGATGTTCTCGGAGATAGGGAGAACCTGTAAATGAATCCAACAAAAATAGTTATCAGCTATGAAATAAATCCAAGTTAAATATATCCTAGCATAAATTAAACGACGAGCGAAGCAACGACATTCTCACCTTATTTTATATAAACTATGGTGTTCTCACCACATACACCATAATATTTCTTATTGCTTTGGCTTGAGATCACAGTGAGAACAAACATACTCTAATGTGAAAACAAAACCTTAAGCTTGACAGATCTGGAAAGAACATAACACCATGTTATAAATATGTCCCTTTTACATGCACGGATAAATTTGGGAATTTAAACTCGAAACCTCATCGAACATAACACTTCATATCATGACACTTGTTAATTGAGCCCCATGAAGTTGTGTTATTTAGTCTATATGTCTTAAACTAAAAATTAATTTTAGTTTGGAACCTTTATCTTGCTAATAATATAGATAACTAATCTATGAATGTAGGAATGTAAATAAATCTCGTACTTCTTATGTACAATAAATAGGTTAGAAAATTTTACCTTAACGAAGAGAAGAAATTACCAACATTTAGCTTTGAAAATACCTACACATAATGGAAGTCATTTTAAATGAAATATATGAATAGTGTAGTGTTTTCTTATTAAAAAAAATGTATAATGGAATAACAAGTTAAACAAAGGTGATACCTCTGGCGAAAAGAGGAATCATATAAAGATAGCCTAAGTTGAAATTTGGACCTTTCCTCTACTATGTTGTCTTTTAAACCTTATTTTCTCCTAGGTATATTGTTCCATGGTGGAGGCATAGCCCTAGATCATGGATGAATTGTTTTTGAGAGTGTATGAACCAAATATTCTAAGATGGGGTGGAATGTCGAGGTGTTCAATCAGTAGATGATTTTATTTAAAAGAGAAGTGTCATTTATTGTTAAGCCCGAATATTGGCTCATTACCCCTTAATTGGGGCATACTATATTAGTAATGTTATTTTATTTATGTCGGCTTTAGGCCATTACTTGTAATTATACCTCCTAGTCTCCTATATATACCAAGGGCACATTTTCATTTTGAATCCTCTTGTACTTGAACATTTAAGTGGGGTAAAAGTAGGTTTCCCCCTTGAAGAGGATTATTATCTAAAATTATCTCTTTTTCAAGGCGGTGATTACTTTCTCTGAGGTTTTTCTATGCTATATTGATATTTGGTTCTTAACATATGGTATCAAAGCTCAAGGTCTTGGGGTTTCACTACTACATCTGAGACACCTTGGCATTTTCTCTATAACTTTTTTCTACAATGTTTAAGAAGGAATGACTTGGAGGATATTTATTAGACGGATCAAGGTACGTTGGGTTCAAAATTCAGCTCCTGAGGCCTTATAATTTTGGAGATACAACCTGTACAAGATAGGTTTCTGGAATCATCTTGAACTGAGCCATTGCAGAATTTTCACTATAAAAAATTTTCTGTAATGTTTCAGACCCTAAACACCAGATGATATTTATAGAAATTAGTAAGGTATCTGTAGTAAAATTTTCAGCTTTTGGGTCATCTTAAATTTGTAGATACACCTTGTGTAAGATAGGGTATCTGACTAGTCCTATTGACTAGTCTCAAGAAGGTGTTCGAAGTAAAACAATCATAACTTCTTCCTAGAGTATCCAAATTGAGTGGGACTGGTTTCATTGGATCATGGAGAGTTTGTAGTATTTTTGGTGTGAGTTTCATAATTTTATATCAATTATTTTGTGTGGGGCACGCTATACAACTAAGATCTTCTCGAAAGGCCAAAAATCGACAAGTTGTGGGGAATAGCACACTATGAGGATACAAGGAGAAATACCTTCTTTATCCAATTGATAAATCTCAAGCAAAAGGGTTCAGTTACTAAGCACATTGAGAACTTCCAAAGATTGAATATAAAGGTAATCGATATTGC
>JASDQU010306758.1:33080-70886 GCA_032191745.1 Picea mariana
TGATGAGGAAGGAAAAATCATATTCGAGCTTGAAGCCATCACTGAGACAAGAATTTGCTAGCTGAGGAATAGATCCATTTTAGAGTATCTCATTAAATGGAGGAAACTACCGGCTGAAGATTCCACTTGGGAAGATGAGTATTTTATATAGAAGCATCCAGAGTTACTCAAGTGTTGTAGACAACACTTGTCTCAAGGGGAGGGGCATGTTAAGCCCTAATATTGGCTCATTACCCCTTAATTGGGGCATACTATATTAGTAATGTTATTTTATTTATGTCATCTTTAGGCCATTAGTTGTAATTATACCTCCTAGTCTCCTATATATACGAAGGAGATATTTTCATTTTGAATAATCTTGTACTTGAACATTTAAGTGGGGTAAAAGGAGGTTGCCCCCTCGAAGAGGCTTATTATCTCAAATTATCTCTTTTTCAAGGCATTGAGTACTTTTTCTGAGGTTTTTCTATGCTATATTGATATTTGGTTCTTAACATTTATGTGTTTATAACATTTTTTATGGCTAATTCAGTTAACTCTGTTATGGTATATTTGTATATATTTATTCATGTGTTTTGTGTTGTTAGAACTGCATAATTGGTGTATATCGAGGGCATGGTAATTAATAAATGGTAATAGAAAAAAATTGTTCTATGGCATGGCTTAGCCTAGAGGCTAGGGACATTACAAGGTATGTAGTAGCATCACCTCTTTTATTCTCCTTCCTAATTTGCATTGGAAAACACCCCTCCTTTACTTACATTTGTACTTTATGAAGATTATTTTGTTCATATATTTGATTACAATTATTCACATATGATTCTAATACATACATGTACACTATTTCTTTATTAGTGGCTATGATCTCTTTTTCATGGGTCCACTATGTACTCATTTTTCATGGCCATGATCATTACTTATATACATAGTTCATGTACCTATAGTGTACTTGATCTGTTGTCCATGCTTACATCACTTCAAAGCATGGATATGACCACCTCAAAAAGAGAGTAGTCTCGTACTTAATTTCTTCTGCAATTTATGTTCTCATATGGTGTTCAATGAACTATGGCTAGGCCTTCTACACACTCTCCTCCTGGATTATGTAATGTATGTCGGCCATTTGTTACCCTTCTTACCTCATACATTATGGTACATATTTTTATAGCATGTTTTTCCATGTCATTGCAAGAATGAACTTGTTGGTCTGAATTTTATATCCCATTCCCACTTGTAGACGTGATTTCCACCCATTTGGCCCTCAAAATATATTTAAAAAATAACATTTTTTCTAGTCATACAGTCCCTATGCATTGATATGTAACATATGCAACTTTTCATACACTTATTGTTCTTTAAAAGATAGCATATGCTATTTTTTGGCATAAAAAACATATAAAATTGTGAATTTTCAGGTGGAGTTCACAGGTTTCTCTAGTACTTAACCTCCTATATCTTATGTATAACTACTTCAACCAATTTTCTGGAGTATAAATTAATGTTGTGATAAAGAGGAGAGAAGGTAATCTTAGAAGCATCATTATGCTAGCCAAATTTTATTGAGTTTGCAAGCCCCTTCCCGAGCTTTTAATAATTATCCATTTATTTATGGAAAAACCTACTCCCAACATTATTCCTAACTTATCCCATTCAAGAAGAGACTCATTTTGTTTCCCTCACTTGTTGAGAGGGAGGATTTTAAAGGTGTGAGGATTCTTTAGTGTCTTGGATGGAGGAATACATATGTTATCTCTAGGGTAGTGCCGCAATGGTATTAGGTGATATCTGTATATGCCATTTTATCTTCATTTTTAATGATAACTCTATTTCTTGTCCCAATTTCATTTCATTGATTCATTGTTGGAATCTTTGTCTGCATTGGAATATATTAAAACTGAAATCTTTAACATAGGTACTAAAAGTAATTAAGAATTAGATATTGTAACTATCTCTATCATAGAATAATCTCTTTATAAGTGCATATTGATGAGGAAAGAACTAGAGTGGACGACTTGGGAAAGAATTCACTAAACATGTCTTATTTTAAAGTTGGAATCCAAGTAGGTGTTCTTTCCTCTCTTATGCAATTAGTTATTTATCTATTTGTAACTAGTTCTATCATTTAGATATTTTTCTTAGAATGCATCCACCATATGTGATCTTCTATATGAGATCATGGGGGATTGGTTCCAAAAACATGAATTTTCAAGTACAGAAATCATTAGGACTAGTTAGAGGAAATCAATTGTAGCATGGGGATAAAACAAGTTTGTGCTTTGTTACCTACTATTTTTGGTATTTTTATTGATAGGTTAGAGGATTTCCTAGAGGAAGGTTATCATATACATTCTATATGTAGATGATATTGTCATTTTAGGATGATGTTCCTCTGACATTGATAAGGAACTTAAAATTCTAGAATATTTTTGTATAACTTTAGGATGTGTATAAATACAAATAAAATAAAGGTAATCGAAATTAAATTAAAGAAAATCACATACTCAAATTTTGTTTAAAATAAAATCAACTTAGAAGAAATCAATTTTTATAAGTATCTTGGAATTGATTTTCATCTCAATTAAATTGGAGCTATGCTATTGGATCTATAGGATAGAGAAAATAATAAATGGAGGTTGGAAATCCTATTTTGGTCTTGATCAAAATTGTAAAGATGAAAATTTTTGGATTTGATAAAAAAATGTTTTTATTTGATACCTTAATTATTGCTATAAGGTTTAAGGATAAAGCATTTCTAGCGAAATTTTGAGGAAAATCAAGAAAATACAAAAGTGTTTTTATGATAAATAACCTTAAAAATAAGTATATTATATTGTATCCAATCTTTATTTTAGAAATTTGTCTTCCACATTTTTGATATTAAGTCTATGATAAAGTACTTAATATACAAGTACATTATATGCAACTTGAATAATGTGAGGATTCCTATCATTACTTCAAACAATAGTAAAATCCACTCAAGTCTAAAAAGAGTTTGGACTTGTTATCACTCCAAGAGTCACTCTAGATTGTAGATCAAGTGACCTTGGTAACTTAATCAAATGTTCAAATAAAGGTATAAAATTGATCAAGTTGAATGACTTGGCTATAAACTTAATCACTTCAGATACACATAAATAAACTCAGACATATAGGGCCTTCAACTATAATATTCAGATATTTTTTTAAAGATGAAAATGGATGAACAATACTAATTATACCAACAGAATCAAACACACAATATCATATATGATTGGCTAGATATAACATGTTAAATTCTTGTGATTCTAGTTTACCAATGTAAATACAATATGCTAGTTATCAGCCGTTGAATAAACATAGAAAAATGAACATGTATTCACTCACATGTACAAAATAGAAAGAAAGATGAAAGTTTGAATAGATTCAGTGAAAGAAGCTTATATTCCAATATGTATTCAAAGTGTCTTTCATAAAAGAGTTTAGTCAAACCTTCAAAGTCGAACCTTTTTCCATGTAAACTTCATAGGATAAATAGCCTTTACAAACTTCAACTAAGATCCTCAATTCATGGTTCTAAATATTATATGTATACTTGAATCTGATCTATTACAAAATTTTAGGAATTAGATCCTATTGTTAAGGGATTAGATCCCTATCTAAAACCAAGTCTTTGAACTCTTCATAGGCTTTGCTAGAGGATGATAAAGATCTTCTTGAGTCATCATTAACACAAGGACCTTGATTCACCCATTCTTTGATTAGGAAGGAGTCCAAATCTGACTTGGCTTCTTATACATTGAGGATGGACGAGGTTGGAGTGCGATACACATAAAATAGATGGTTAGCGCTACAAACTCCTGTAGATGTTTGTCTTGCCAGAATACTAAAAAAATTTCTTGAAAATTGTCTTTCAAGGCTGGGAGTTTTCCTCATATAAACACATACCATTGTAATTTACTGATATTATTGAGATTACTTAGGCGTCATCTCAATAATCATGTATTTATACTTTCTTTCCTGAATGTAGTTTTCATTCACCTTCATAAGACTTAAAAACTAAAAGACAAGTATGAGGGATTGTAATGATGTTGCACATATAACTTTCCACTATAAGACTAATGAAATGATTCTGGGAAACTTCCATTACCCACACCTTCATATGAACTTTTATCAAACCCTCACATCAAAACAAAACATGGTATACATTTGATGTCTGCATTACTAACATTTTGAGCATTTCACTGATGGTCTACTATGCTGTGTAGCACTTCTTTGCAAGTGATCCAAACTTACAATCATTAAAACCTTTCACTTAATTTCCTTATATCCCTTTAAAAGAAAAATTTACAACTTAATATAGGAAAAAAGAAAAATTCCATGATCAATAACCTTGAAGACAAATATGAGCAATGGATATCTGAGGTATAACATTTTCATCATAGGTTAGCAAAATTTGATCGCAAAACTTTGAAAAAACATCTGCATATTAATCATCTTGCTTGGAAAAAATAGGAGAAGTGGTCTCTTTCAAGAAGATTGCCAAGTTCTTCTTACTAAGCATGTTCTTAGCCAAATGTGTGTCTTCAGTCGAGTTCCTATTGTCTACTCTCAAGATGAGGTTCTACCTGTACATGTTTACTAACTGAGTCCTTTGTATTTCTTTCTTGTTGATACTTTTTATTATCCTAGTACATTCTTCAGCTAGATCATCCATCTGACTTGAAAGTTGTTGGATGAGTGTAACATTCTCTTGATGTAATTTTTGGTTCTTATCCTAAAATTATTTGAGTTGTCTATTTTCATTCTTGAGTAGTTGAGCCTGATTAGTTTTAGGTCTTTGATCTGTCTCTGGGGCTGGATCTAGTAGAGGTTCTCTTAATTGGAATATGGCCTCAAGTGCTTCCTTTTCAAGAGGAGAAACTTTAAATTTTGACAACCTAGTTCTAGGCTTGATAACCTCAGTGGTTTGATGAGATTCCTCTGCTAGTACAAGTTTTCTCCTAGATGACCTTATGAGGGATGGTGTACCAATATTAACTTGGATAGTCTGGGCATTATCTTCAATTTCCATTTGAGGAAGATCCATCGGAGGCTCTAGTTGTCCTTCAATAACTACCGCTTTAGCCTTTCCTTTTCTATTATCTCTCTTAGACACTTGGACAAGTGAAGGTTATTGAGGAATGGGGTCTTCAGAAGAATGTGGTACTTCAGATGAGGGAGAAGAGGAAGGTGTTACAGTCTTCTTCCTACAAGTCTTGGATTTTGAAGGAGATATAGGCAAGTGAACTTGATTTTTAGACACAAACAGGAAGGTGAGCCATTCCCTTCCGTCTTTCTTCAATTGTTCAATTACTATCAAATTAATCAAAGAATCATGGAATATGGATTTATGAATTTTATAAGGCTTTGTTTGAGGAAGTAAAATAATCCTTTGTAATCTCATAAACAGGAAATATGGTAGGTCGATTTCTCTCTTACAAGTGAAGTGAATAAGAAGCTTGAAATGATATTGTAAACCTCTACTATACCTACCTTCACATCTAAACAATCCCTGTATGATAAATAATAGCTTGTCATATGCTTCCAAAAGCCAATTTCTAGGTCTAGCCTTCACTAGATTAGCTCCCTGATTCTATGGATTTAACATGTATTGACACCAGTATTCTTTTTCCAATTTCTTGGCTTTAAAACAAAGTTCCCCTGTTCTTGGTATCTCTATAGCTTCAACGACCATATCCACATTCAAAATGATCTCTACAGGACCCACCTTAGTATTTCCTTCATTGTAGTTCTTTAGAAAATCTTTGCTAACCTCCAGATGACGACCTTCAAGATTCTAACAATATCTCCAACATCCCATACGCTTGAAAGAGTTCACATGGTCAGGGTTTTTATAAATCAAAATCGTATTAGAGGGTTCAAACCTATACATGGACCCTGATATTTTCCTGGGCATAGTATCCTTGGGAGCCATATAAAAGTTAATCTGTTACAGAGAACACCTTTGCACACAAAATTCAGTTTACAAAAACCAACGAAATGCTTTCAACATGAAAAATCCTTGTGGAAAATTCTAGATTGATGGCTAGATGAGTGTTGGGGGAATATTTGAATGCTTGATGATGAATTTTGATCTTCCAGAATCCTCTTTGATATGATTTCCCCAATCAAAGAAATTTCAAATGATGGAACAAAGTAACAACACGAGTTTGTCGCATGCCATGCAGAAAAATGATGAGTTGCGCTGATAACGTTTACTGAGTTGGTAACGTTTCATGTACAAAAGTGACCAAATGTGCTACAAACTTGTCATAATGGAAAATGATGATAAAAAAAATGTCAAATCATGATTTCATTTCTAATTATGGATCATTAAGGACCAAAATTGACTCTTTATAATCCTTGACTCACTTTTAGGATGTAATTAATTCATACTATGATCAACCTTTAGCATAAAAAATTTAGGACAATGACCTTGATGACCACTTAGTCATATTCCAACATCATTTTTACATGACCAAGACTTGATGACTGGGCTCAATGAAGGACACACCATGTTGAATGACTAAGGAAAACAAAGACTCAAATAAATTTCAAAAACTCAATCTACTAGAACTTTCTAGGAGCCAATAGGACTAATGTTGAAACTTCTTGGTTAGATATTTGGGCGATAGTGGATGACGATGTCCTCCAAGATATCAACAATTTTAAAAGAATTATCATAACCAAGTTTTGACAGACTTTGTTGAGCAATAACTAGATTGAGAATAAGGGAAAATTGAATTATTTCAATGAAATCATTAACCCCAAATACAATAACAAAACATATTTCTACCATTGAATATTTCAAATGTATTAAAGAATGAATTCTCATAGTGAAAGTAGGATATGGACAAGATCCAAAACACCTTGGAATAAAAGAACATGTAAATTCTGTAAGATGAATGAAGAATACTATGAAAAATATTTCTCTAATGAGGTTGAGGGTGAGGGTGGGGGTAAGGGGTTTAATAGAGAAAACATAATATAAATTTTGGACAAGATCCAAAACACTGTGGAATAAAATAACATGCAAATTTTGTAACATGAATGAAGAATACTATGAAAAATATTTCTCTAATGAGGGTGAGGGTGAGGGTAAGAGTGGGGGTGGGGGGTTTAATAGAGGAAACATAATATAATTTTATGTTTTCTCTACTAAAACCCCCAACCCCACCCACATATATATGAGGGAGGGGTTGGAGGGTTTAATAGAGAAAACATAAGTGGGGGTGGGGGGTTTAATAGAGAAAACATAATATTATATTATGTTTTATGTATTAAAAACTCCACCCCACCGATATGAAGGTGAGGGTGGGGGATTTAATAGAGAAAACATAATATAATATTATTTTTTCTCTATTAAACCCCCCACCCCCACCCATATTATGTTTTCTTTATTAAACCCCCCACCACCACCCTCATATAGAGAGTGAGGGTAGGGGGTTTAATAGAGAAAGCATAATATGGGTGGGGGTGGAGGGTTTAATAGAGAAAACATAATATTATATTATGTTTTCTCTATTACACCCCCCACCTGAGGGTGGGGGTGGTGGGTTTAATAGAGAAAACATAATTTGCATGGGAGTGGGGAGTTTAATAGAGAAAATATAATATTATATTATGTTTTCTCTATTAAACCCCTCACCCTCACCCCCACCACAAGTGGAGTTCCCAACCTACAAAGTTATTAAATCTATTTTTAAAAATACTTGTAATAAAATTGAATTTCATAACTTATTAACATGTAAACATCAAAATTTGTAACAAATTTTATAGATCTTAGATATCCATGTTGACCTTAGAGAATAGAAATCATCATTATCATATTTTTTTGGTTTTTTAAAATGAATACACAAAATTTCATTTGAGATGATGATTTTATAAAAAATTGTATTATGTTAAGGATATTTATAAATATGACATAACTTAAGTTTAAAAATTATAGGTTTTATACTAACACATTTCTAATTTCGTGAGTTGTAATAGTCGCTTTGTTTACTAAAGATACCATCTACTAACATGGAGAAATGAGATGATGATTTTATAAATATTTGTATTATGTTAAGGATATTTATAAATATGACATAACTTAAGTTTAAAAAATTAGAGGTTTTATACTAACATATTTCTAATTTCGTGAGTTGTACTACAGGTTCTATACTAACATATTTCTAATTTCGTGAGTTGTAATAGTCGCTTTGTTTACTAAAGATACCATCTACTAACATGGAGAAACAAGGAAAACATTTTTTGAAAAAAGTTTAAAATGTTAAAAATTTAAAGAAAAAATAAATGGAGAATCAATTACTATTATATTTTAATAAAAATCAACCAATACCAAATTATGTAAAGATTCTAACCCATAGTTCTTTCAAATTTATATTGTTCTTGAAAACAATAACATTTCTTTCAAATTTGGAAATTACATTGTGATCTATATAAGTTTATTAAAGAAAAAATGACTAATATATTAAGAATAGTGATATAAATTTGGAAGTTACAAAGGGATACACAAAAATTTATTTAGGTTTATTAAAGATAGCATGACTCACATATTAAAAATAATTATATAAATTTTAAAATTACACTAGATAAAAGTTACACCACTTAAAAAAAAAATATTAATATTAAGGTTTTATATGGAAAAAAAATTGAAATTATTTCATTTAAGTGATAATGGATATAACATTAAAATTGAATATTTTTTTTTTTTTTTTTAAAGTTGATCAAATTTTAAATGTTATTAATAATAATATTATTATTTTACTTCCCCATATGCAGGTGTCCACCTCGCGGGTTCTTCCACCTTGCTCAACATGCACTACAATCATCGGTCACATGCCACCTCACACATCCCTCATGCATATTAATAGTCTTGTCCTCCCAAGGCATCGTGCTTATTGAATGACCTATCCTCACTCATCAAACATCCTGTCCCATCCTCCCATGGCTCCCACACTTCTCTTGCTTGGATTATGTACCCTACAAAAGTCCACATGCCTCATAGGGCTAGTATCCTTAATGACACCTTATTTGACACCCCCCCTCTTTGCGCATATCTCTCGGCCACCCACAACCTCTCTCGTCATTCTTCCATTGTGTCTTTATTGCATTGGATCTCTTCTATACACCGACAGTTTCTCTCTACTCGTTGTTTCAGGTGGTGGCTCTCCTCCCTCGCAGTGCTCGGAAAGCATATTTCTTCCCTCATGCCTCCATGCTAGAGAGCCATCGCCACTCTGGAGCAAAGTGGTCATGGATGGCGAGCCTCTAGATTTCCTCCCCTACCCTTCCTTACCAAAGAGGATTGTTATGACCATTATGTTCCTGAATCATTGCGACAACTTCTAGATGAATGGGAAAAATAGGTCTTGGGATCCCTACCAGCATCCTCCAAGCACCATAGAAATTATTCGGTGGTAATAAACCTCATCATCCGCACCCTCCTCAACCTCTCAGGCATATTTTTTGAGAGCCTCCTTATCTCACCACGCTCACCTCAGTCCCTCAACGTTCTCCCTCTTCCCTCTGCTCCTCCCTCCCCTGACACTCATACACATCCTTTAATGTCCCACACTATCGCCTCGGTTCCTTAGAAGAATCCCAACAACTCAACAATGGTGATGACTCTAGACTAGTACAATTCATTGAGAGATCCCTCCATCAAACACACAGGTCTCCCGATCAAGGATCCAAGCTTGAACAACTCCATCTCGTCCAGCAACAGTGAAGAAAATCTCGGTGGTTTCCTAGTGGTGGAAGAAATTCCTCCGGATGCTCCTCCCATTGTGACCATCAAGCATTTTTTATGCTCAGGCCCCTAGTTCTTTTTTTTTTCAATCTTTGTATTTTGAAATTGCAATTTTTTTCTATTTTCATGATTAGCAAGCAAGCAAACAACTATCTATAAGTTTTGTAAGCTTGGTTTCCCTTCAAGGGTAGGAAGAACACTCGAGTCTCTTGCCTTCTTGGTTTCCCTTCAAGGGAAGGCAGAACACTCCAATCTCTTCACTTCCTAGTTTCCCATTAAGGGCAGGCTCAAGTTTTTTTCCATTCCAAGGAACAATCATTGTTTACTGTAATTCTACTATATTTTTAATAGATTAGTACTAGAAATTACAAAAAAAAAAAAAATATTTTACTTATAAAACTATAAAATATTACGAACTATATATTAGGTAAAATTTATTAATATTATAATAAAGTAATGTAATTTAAAATATATTAAATTATTAAAATATATTATTATTTTTTTCCCATGGAAAAAGCGTAATTTTATTCATCCAAAGAGAGAAAATTACATTATGTAGGTGCTTCAAGGAGCACAACACCTCATGGGTGTAGTATATGTATCAAAGGAAAATAAAAGAGTTTTTAGAAAGTTTCTGACTTTCTACCATGTAGAGAGATCCAAAAAATTATCAGTTTAAGTTACAAGTATTATATCCAATGGAATGTGAATCGTAGTTGTTGTAGTTGCAAATTGTGAGTTTGCTGCCCTATGGTCTTGTGTATACTTCATCCGAAAATTCATGTTGTTGATTGCATCCAAAAATGATTTTAATGTTGTTTTTGCTCTTTTTGTGGATCCTGTTGATGGACTGTTGTGTCTATAAAAGGTTGGTGGTAAAATTCTTGTGATTTTCCATCCTTACGCTCTATGATGTGCCAATTTACCAATGCAAGGAGGAACCCTACTTTTGAGATTGCATCCACTACCATGTTCATGTTCATGTAGACATGGGAGATAGTCATGGTGTCAAAATTTTCTAGTAGGCAAAAAGTATCCTCTAGAATAGGGAGGAGGAAAATGTTATGACACTACTGGAGTTTCCTTGCCCAACTCACTACAATCATTGAGTCCCCAAAGATCTATATATGTCACAGATATTTTTCTTTTGCAAAGATAAGTAGAAGTTTTAAAGTCAAAAGCTCTGCATAGTTGTTTATACCCTGTCCCAGCCCCAGTTTTGTGTGAAAGGAGAGAGTTTCTGAAAGATGTAATACAAAACCACCCCTACAATGATGGTTCTATGAGGCCCCACCAAAGTAAGCCCACGAATTTGATTTTTCTATTTGTTCTGGAATGTAATGATGTATGCTTGGGCCTTTTCTTGTTTGAGGAAAATGTGAGAGAATTGAGAGGCTCTGTGCAAAAGTTTTTTCTGGTACAAAAAAATTGTCGAGGCAAAGAGTTGTGTTTTTGGGACAGCCAAATGCCCTAGATTAGGATGCGGGGGAGGGATTTTAGTTCTTTGTATCTTGGGTCATGAAACAAATCTCTCCAGGCTTGTTCCAAACTTCATCCTCCCAAAAAGCAAGTTTGTCTGATGCTAGTTGAAACTTCCATCCATACTCTTCGGGTAAAAGGGAATGTAATAAATAGATAGTATGTTGTTTCATTTTCCAATTGGAAGAGGGAACATCCACCAGTCCCTTCAAACAGTCGCTTTTGTAGAATTTCCCATGTAGGGATTTTCCCATTTAGTGTTTTCCCAAAGAAAGATTTTTTCTTTTTGAGGGAATTTAATCTTCCATAGTCCTTTCCACCACAAGGATTGGTGTTTTGAAAGAGTTCCAAGTTTAGTGCAATATAGCCTAATTTGGGGTGGAAACACCTAAAGGGTCCTTTTTCCAGACCAGTTCATCCTCCCTATCAATAATTCTAATCTGTCTGACTTGAAGAGATTCAATGTAGTTTTTGTAGAGTATTGAAGAGGCTCTTGTTATCCCTAGGTTAGCTACTCTCTTCCATCCTTGATTCCAAAATGTTGTTTTTTTTGGGTCAACCAGGTGAGAGAGTAATAAAATATTTTTCGTGTGGAGAAGGTTTATAAGACCTAGATGGAGAATATGTGTGGTCCCATTTCCAGGCCAAGGACCTGCTCCTATGCGGAGTAGATTTCCTCGACCTATTCTCCAGGAAAGTCCTTCACCAATAAATGGAAAGGAGGATATAAGAGATTTCCAGAAAATGGAGCCAGAAGCATGTGACTTGTTTGGGGATCTGATCCAGTCTTCCAGTGTCCCCGGGGCTATATATTTTTGAAAGATAATAGAGGAACATAGGTTTCGATTTGTGATAAGGCTTCAACTTGTTTTTGTTGCCAAATCTTTTGAGAACATAAATATTTTTTCGATCCCCCATCCTCCCAGGGATTTTTTCTTTGCTAAAAGAACCCATTTTTCCCAAGGTTGTATGTTTTTGTCTCCAGAGCCTGACCAGATGAAACGAGAGAATATTTTTATGATCTTTTCCAATGTTCCTTTCGGCATCCAGGCCAGGGACATCTAGTAGACTGGGATGGCGTCTAGTACTTCTTTAGTTAGTGTGAGTCTTCCTTCCCTTGAGAGCCACCTCAAGCTCCATCCAGATTGAATTTTCTCCAGTTTTGAGATGAGCCATTTCCAGTCATTTTTGAGATAGTTATTTGGTTTTAGGTGAAAACCAAGATATTTTAGGCCATATGATAAGTCTTAGAGAGTGAATGAAAAGATCCTTTTGTAAAAATCTTCCTCCTCTCTTTCCATTTCTGAGAAGGAGAGGGTGGATTTTTGTATATTTATTAGTATTCTAGTTGTTGAACGAAAGAGGGAGAGGATACTTGAAAGTACTTTTGAATCCTGCCTTTGATCACTACATAAGATATGAATGTCATCTACAAAGAGTAGATGACTGAGTATTTGACCTGTGTTAATCTGTATTACATGGAACTCCCTTGTTCTGACTACATTTTATATGGCCCTGCTGTATCCCATAGCCACAAGTAAAACGAGTAAGGGGGAGAGGGGGAAACCTTGACGAAGTCATTTTTCGAAAGTTAAGAAAGGGGAGGCTTCTCTATCCCTTAGTACTACGAAGTAAACTGAGGAGACGCAAGCCATTATCGATTTGAGAAAGGGGACCTAGAATCCAATATGGGTGAGTAGGAGACTGATATAGGACCAATTTACTCTATCAAATGACTTGGAGAGGTCAATATTTAAAATGGTGCCCTTTGCCTTTTTGGTTTTTAGACTATGTAGTCCATCTTGTGCTACCCCAATTGCTTCGTGAATTTTTCTTCCTTACAAGAACCCAAATTGTTTTTTCGATATGGACAAGGAGAGTAGTGGATTTAGCCTTCATGAAATAATTTTTGCAATAATTTTGTAGATGCAATAGCAAAGAGAGATGGGTTGGAAATCATCTAAGGAAAGAGGATCATTCACCTTAGGAATACGTTCTATGAATATGGTGTTTAGAGGACTGTGAATTCTTCCATTTAATTTGGATTCCTCTATGACTTTGAGAATATCCTTTCCAATCATATCGAAGAAGCCCAAGTAGAATTCAATGGACCAACCATTTGGACCTGGGCTTTTATCTTTTTGAAAGATTTGGATAATGTCTTTGAGTTCGGATTCTATGACTTCTTCATAGATATTTTAGTTTTTATCCTCATCAACCAACCAGGGGAAGTATAGGGCCAATTTTATGATGTCGGCTAAGTTGGCCCTTCATCATCTTTGAATAAAGTCTAGAAATGTTTTTTCCCCATGTTTTCTAGCCCTTCAAAGGAAGTGGCAGATCTGTCTTCTTGATCCTTTAAGATCTAGATTATATTTGTTGCTTTCTGACCTTTTTCATAAGCATGGAAGAATTTTTTGTTTTCATACCCATTTTCAAGCTAGATTTCCTTGCTTTTAAGTGTCCATATTTCTTCCTTGTCGGCTAGAAGTTTCCTTCATTTTCATTCAAGAGTTTTGAGTGTATCTCAAGAAGCATTCGAGGATAAACCATAATCGATATTTTGGTAAATTTCCTCCAACTGGTCCTCAATGCTTTTGAGTTCCTGCTCTTCTTCTTTCTGTTTTGTTTTTGCCCATGGAATGACCAGGCTCTTAATTAATTTTAAGTTGTCCATGAATTGTATGGATTCTAGTGTTTCCCTAGAATCCTAGAGAGGAGTCCAATTGTCTTTAACCAATTTTTGGAAGCTATCTTCTTTGAGCCAGTTTGAGTTAAATTTGAAGTGGGCAATCGACTTTTTTGGTCCTTCTTCAAGGGTTAACTGAACAAGGGATTGATCTTAGTCTCCCCCACTTCCTATCCATTGTCAAAACTGGAGAGGAAGGAAAGATAGTGTTTCAATGATCACAAATCAGTCTAATATTTTTTCCACATGTGCTTCCTCGGTTCTTAAATTTCTCCAGGTGGGGAGCAATTTGGTTGGCTCAATGTTGATGAAGCCATTTGTAGCCAACAAGTGGCTAAACAATTTTTTTTGTGGATCTAGGTGAGCCGAGGGGTCCCATATTTCCACTTCGCGAAGGGATAAGTTGAGGTGTTCATCGATAATTAGATTTTCTGACCTCAATAGTTCTTTTCTGAAGAGAGAGTTCCAGAAGTGACTCATGTCTGTGTTTGGTCCATACATATTTAGTAGCTTGAGAGTCATCCCCAGTCCTTTGACTAGAACCTCAAGTCCCAGACAGGAGTCTGAGGCCCATGAGTTTAGGGATTTTATTTTTCGAGAGAGCCAACTAATGACCAGGTCTCCCGATTTTCCATGGGTGTCCAATACCAGGAAATCCCAACTTGGGAAGAGGCTCGTGATGGCTTGTGTGGCTGTGCGTTCATTTGCAAGTGTTTCTTGGAGAAAAATAACATCTAGTTGGTGTAAAGTCACCAACCTTTTTAGAGAGGATTTTTTGGAGGGGCTCGCTAAACCCCGACAACTGAAAGAGAGGAGCTTCATGGAGGAGCCCTGGTAGGTGAGTGTTTTTCTCTAAGGGCCCCAAGGAGGGATTTTTTTGTCTTGTGGCCATGTACAAAAGTGCATAATATTGTTCTATGGAGAGGCATGATATCCTGCCTCTTCCTTTTTTTTGTTTCAGGGGTTCCATAGTAGGACCAAGGCCTTTCTGATTCGAGGAAGGGATGGTGACTGATCTATTGCAGAGGTGATAACGAGTGGTGGAGTTCTCGGATCCATTAGAGGATGGTTCCTCTGTGGATGAGTATTTTTTAGAGGAAGGGATGAAGGTGATCATGGGGGGGATCTTGGAAGAGTGGGGAAGAGGGAACGGAGGAAGAGGAAGAAGGGAAGAAGGGGGTATTGAGAAAGTGTTGGGGGGATGCGACCATTTAGGAAAAAATTGAAAGAATTTAGAAAATGAGTTATAGGGTGGGGTAAAGAGAGGTGAATACCAAAAAATTTGTTGATCAAATGTTGAGGCCTTGTCTCAGAGATGTGTTCGGATCTTTCCCCTTCACCCGTGGAGGGAATAAGTGCTAAAGCATTGCTAGTTGGCTCTGGATGACCAGTTGTCGGGGAGTCTTGGTATGCTGCTAGAGCAGGGGAGGGAGTCCCCAAAGAATTTAACATAGAGGAGGAGGAGAGGACCCCAACTCCATCTGAAAGTTTACAACCATGGCACTTGGCTTCATATGGAGTTTGTTTGGGTCATCTTCTTAAGGGTTTTAGGTAGTCTTTAACCATGTGGTCATATTTGTGGCACCATCTGCAATATAAGGGTACGCATTCATAGTCCAATATTTGAACTCTTGTGTTTCCCAAATCTGTAAGATTGATAAATTCTCATAATCCCTCCCTGATGTTGAGGGAGACAAGAATTCAAGCAACTTCCATATCACTAGTAGCAAGGAAACCCATTTCTATAGAGATATAATCCCCTAGGAAGTTCTCGAGAGATTTGAAGCATCTTTCAGACTAGAGATGAGGGGGCAGGCTTGGGAGGTAGGCCCAAATTGAAATGGAGTCTAGTCACTCATTGCTTGCGTCAAATGTAGGGTTCCAGAGTTTTATTAGAACTGGGGAGTAGTCAATTGTCTAGTTAGATTGGAGTGTGTCCATGGCCTGTGTGGGATCTTCGAAGATCATCAGAAACCAGCCTCTTGAGAGTCTCAATATATTGGGTGAGTTTGTGGATTTTACTCCCCAATTTGTTGCATCCCAGGCTGGTAGGGTTTTTTCACTGAAATATCGGCCATATGCTTTCTCCACTAGTGTTTTGTCTACCATTTCCAAGAATCCTACCATCAAAAGGTCGTTGTCGAGGATAAAATTTGGATCTACATTTGAAGACCCTAGGCACCTGTTGCGCTTTTTCCTCCTTTTCCCTAAGGTGCCTTGGGTATCCAGATCTGATTTGAAAGGAGGATTGGGGCTTGGTGCTCCATTGTGGCTGAGGCCCCAACCGTTTAGGTTGTGGGGTTGGAGATGTGCTACTACAAACCATTGCTCCAAAGTCATGGGGGTATGACCCATAAGGTATGACCCATAAGGTATTCGTATGTCTCAAGAGGGAAGTAGCGATCAGTGGAGAAGTCCTAGCTAAACTCTCGAGCTTGAAGGACCATTGCACCTTGTTCTTAGAAGAGAGAATCCTGAAGAGTGTCTCGGTGAATACTAATATCTCCCATGCCTTGTGAGGGGAAGGAGGTTACTATAAGATCCATGAAATTCCATGAGAAAACAATAGTGGGAGGTGATGGGAAGAAGTCTTAGAGAGCATGGGAGAGGGGATCTGCATGAAAGGGAGAGGGATGTGCGATGTAGTGTGGGGAGATAGCATTGTAGACATAAGTGAGGGGGAGGGGGGCGGGGCCAATGGAAATCTATCCCAGTGTTTGCATTCAGGCCAGTGTGGGGAGACTAAGAAAAGTGATGGAGAGGATCCTGAATCTCCTGAAATATGCGAAAGGAAGTCGATATGTGAAGCCGAAGGGGGCGTGAAAGTCATTTGGGAGATCCGTTGGGTTGACATGGACAGTTGTTGACAAGAATAAATAGGTGGGATGCCAGTTGTCCCCATCTAAGGGAGTAGTTGTCATGGGTCTAGAGAGTAATCAACCTCTTCGTCATAGGTGGCCATAGAGTATCCCTTTCTTCATGATAGGTCATCTGTGGCTTCAGAGTATGACTGATCTTAGGAGACTCAGAGAAACTCTGTCTTTTGTGCCGGAAGGGGCAATAAGACGGGAGTTAGTAGGGAGAGGGAGAGGGTTATGAGAGTGGGGTTAGTACTGAGGTCATTTCAAGGGGAGTGCGAGGGCGACAGACAAAAAGATCTACAATAGTGACAGTCTACTGACCACAGTAGGTAGCCTGAGAGCCCCTAGGGCTAGAAAACTAAAGATCTCAATTCTCCCCCTCCATTATAAAAATATATTATAAAAGATAAAATACGATAAAAACTTTGCATCTTGACAATGTTTTGAAAATATTTAATAATAAAAATTTGAAAATATTTAATAATAAAAATGAAAAACACTTATTTTAAATATGAAAATATATAAAAAAAGTTATTTTTATAACAAAATGGTATAATGTTAAAATATAATTTTATTTTTTTTATAAGTAAGAAATTTTATAAAGAACCTTCAAAAACCAGAGTTACAAAATTTTCATAGTGTCATGTTGTAATAACTAAACTACCCTAGAGGGAAACCAGTTTAGCCAGCCAGTATTAGAACCAAAGTAGCTAGCAATATTTCAGTAGTTGTAAGCATAGTTCATACATAGAAAACTAAGAATAAGAAGCAAAAATCTATCCGAGTGGTATAGAGGTGAGACATGACATGTGGACAGAGGTCATACACCTGGCTTGTAGCTTTTCCCTCCCAATGGAGAGATGACCAGAGTCACTGGGTCCCAGGGATCCTCTTCGATAATTGTCCCCCTCCATTCCATCTGCTCCTGCATGGCTACATCCTCGTCACCACTTTCCTTTTTGTCGTTGGGCCGGGTGCTTCCCATTTCCCTAGGTGCATGCATGCCTAATCCTCCTGTAACATTCTCATCGAGTGATTCTTCTGCAAAGGGTGTGTACTCCATGTCCATGGCCACGTGCATGGCTTGACCCGAGTCTCTATCTTGTGTGGGAAGCCCCCCACCCCCTAAGTTGCATTCCTAAGAGTACTCTATCTGAGTGTACTCTGTTGTCCCAATTTCAATTGGTGAGGAGTGGAAGGTCCCCTAGAATCTTGCAGTTGTGAATCTTGGATGGAGTCTGAAAATGAATGTGGCCCCGATTGGGTTCTTGGGAAAAAGGGTGGTGCGCCCAAGGATGGGTGAGTGTAGGAATTCTCTGGCAGGCCTGGTGCACTAGCTAGTGAGTTTGGTGGGACTACGAGAGGCGGCACTAAAGAAGAAGCAAAGTTGGAGATGGGTCCTAGTTGAAAAACCAGTGAACTATCAAAGAGATCTAGCCTTTCGAGCCAGGAACCTAGAGGGGAGGAGGGGGTGCTTGGAAAATGCTCAGGCTGAGACTGGGAGGAGTGCAAGGGGGATGAACCAGGGGAAGAGCCCAAGAAAGGTGCAAGTTCCAGAGAGAGGACCAGTGGAGGTCGAAGTGGTTGCCAGGGAGAGCCTTGCCTTGGCTTACCTCTTTGCCTTGGCATTCTAATGGCACTAGGGAAGAAGGAAAGCATAGGGGAACGACGCAGGTAGACAAGGAGGAGCTAGAGATGAAGCCAGTTGTAGGGGCGCTTAGCAAAGGAGGGAGGATGGAATAAGGCAGGACTTTGCAGTTGAAGAAGGAGGCGATGTCACATGCACATAGTAATGAAAAGTTCATCGATTTGAGCCATGGAGGGAATAGTAGGAGCAGGCCAAACGCACCAGGAGTAATGGTGTCTGGATAAAAGAAAGTGGGATT
The DNA here is from genome assembly GCA_032191745.1 of Picea mariana. NCBI lineage: Eukaryota > Viridiplantae > Streptophyta > Pinopsida > Pinales > Pinaceae > Picea > Picea mariana. The sequence continues at coordinate 51,768 of JASDQU010306758.1, forward strand.
TAATTGCATGGGGGTGGAGGTGGGGTGTGCCACGCTTCAGTCACATGGCCCTCGCCATGTTGGCAATTTCTCGCCACCTCCGAGTGCCATGCATCCCTCACTATCACCCCATCCGGGGGTCTGTTTGAGGCTACAGATTTTTTGTTGCACCATTGGAGGATGGGGTGGGTTGGGTTGAGGGAAGCTTGGAAAAAGAGCTCCAGTCCTTCCCAATTCGTACCCACATTATCCAGTTCATCCGCAACCTGATTTTCCTTTCTCCTAATGTGTAAGGGGATGAAGGCCTAATCTGGTCGGAGGAGATCCACAATTACTCGTAGTCCATAGGAGAGTCTCTAGGAGGGTGCAATTTTCATTGGGTCATCTTCGTTCAAGATTCTCCCGAAGAGGTTGATGATGACTAGTGAGTCCCCTTCCACAACCATCTTGGTGAAATTGTTCTGAATCACTAGTTGCAAGTCTCTAGTGAGCCCCCATAACTCAACATCATTATTTGTAGTGTGGCCTAGGATACCTGCGTTGATGAGAAGTATGTTACCCAGGTGATCTCGGAATACCACCCTGAAACCTGATGGCCCAGGGTTACCCTTGGAAGCTCCGTCAAAGTTGAGTTTGATAAAGCCCTCCAGGGGGGGCACCATTGCGAGGATATTCCTTTTAGAGGTTGAGTGGTGAGGATGGGGGGGCAGGTTCTGACCCAGATTGACCTTCCAGTGCTGTAGAATAATTTTCTCTAAAGGTGGGCCAGTTAAATCTGTTTTGGGCCAATGATGTAGTCTGATTGTTTCTAGAATGTTGAGGAAACTTTGTTTCCAGCAATGCTGCCACGTGAGCTGATCATTCCTAAAGATTCTTGTGTTTCTTTCTTTCCATATTTTCCATAGTATAAAACCTGGGAGCAGTTTCCAAATGCGATTGAAAAGGGGTGATTGGAAAGTCGATTCTCTCCAATAAGCTATGGTGTTGATGATGTTGTCCCTTTTGCGATCTGAGATGCACATGGTTAGTGCACATTGATCCCAGACTTGAGTGGTGTAGGGGCAAGTGTTGAGGAGATGGTTCAACGTTTCTTCATTTTTCCCACAGAGCATGCAAATGGAAGGACCACCAAATCCCCTTTTCACGAGGTTATCCCACATGAGAATGCTCGCATGAGTGACTAGCCAGAGGAAGAGATTGATCTTTGGCCACTACTTTAGGGACCATATTTTTCTCCACCCATTCCATGAAGGTAGTGGGTCTGGGTGGGTTTTGATGGCATAGGCCTCTTTTATGTTGAAGGTTCCCTTTGGCAAGTGACCCCATCATAGGATGTCTTCTCCTATGATAATGGGGATTTTTCGTTCATTGATTGCCTTAAGCCAGTGTTGTAGGTCTACATGTACCTCTAAATGTAGGTCGCCATTGTTTGACTTCCAGCATCTCCAAGTGGGCTTTGTTGGGTTGTCCTGTCAGTAGTCTGCCACTTTTGTTAGGCTCACTTACGTGGCTGGGATGCTGAAAGTGTCAGCCCAATCCTTGTGCTACAGTATTGGTAGTTGCTGCCATGAATCTTCCCAGAAAAGAGTTGTCTTCCCATTTCTAATTTCCCAGAAGGCATGAATTATAACAAGATGTCGGTTCTTCTTGGCAGCAACGCAAATTAGGGATCCAAGGTTGTCCCCATTCCAACTGATCAGGTTTCTCTCTGAATTGTTAGGTGTGTACTTCCTTCTCCAGAGCTTGGCCCACAGGTCTTGGGCTCTTTTCAGCCATCTTCACCAGATCTTAGCACTTAGGATTTTGTTCATGGCTGAGGGATCCCTCAAACCAATACCTTCTTGCGCTTTGGGTTTGCAAATTTTGTCCCAGCTGATAAGTGCTAGATTCTTCCCTATTTTGAGGCCTTTCCAAAGGAAGTTTCTTTGCAAGGTTTTGATGGTGGTTAGGACAAATTTTGGGGCCGCAAGAGATGAAAAGGTGTAAATAGGTAGAGCTTGAAGCACGGCTTTGAGGAGAATGAGGCGGATGGGGAGATTGAGGGCTCAATAGGTCCATGAAGTGAGCCTCTTGGAAAAGGAGGAGAGGAGAGATTCCCACGAGTTGTTTTTAAGGGCATTGTCCAGCAAGGGGATGCCAAGGTATTTGGATGGAAGGGAGCTTCGGGTGAAACCAAGGATATTAGAGATATGGTGTTGAATAGGGATAGGGGTATTGAAGAAGAAAATATAGGATTTGTAGTTGTTAAAGTCTAGTCCCGAGGCATCACAAAAGGTTTGGAGGATCAAGAGGAAGGCATGATCTTTCGAAACAGTGGGGGAGCCCATATTGAAGGTGTCATCAACAAATTGGCTGTGAAAGATCGGGGGAGAAATACCATGCAGGGGGAGACTAGTCAAAGATTTGTTCGCTATGGCGGTAGGGATGGACCGACTTAGACCCTCGGCCATGATAATGAACAAGAAGGGGGACAAAGGGTCACCTTGAATGATTCCTCTGGAAGGAGAGAAAGGCTTGGAGGGGACTCCATTAACTAGGATTGAAAAGAAGGTAGAGGAGGTAAGATTTAAGATCCAGTCTACCCAGGATAGGTCGAAGCCTAAGGCCAGGAGCATAGCACGAATGTATTCCTAGTTTAACTTGTCAAAATATTTGGATATATCTAGTTTTAAGAGCATATTTGGTGTGCGGGACTTCTACAGGGAGTGAATTACTTCATGCGCAAGGATGACGTTGTCCAAGATTTGCCTGCCTTCCACATAACCCGATTGCTCTGGCAAGATGAATCGTGGTAGGATGGGCATTAATATTCTGGCAATTACTTTGGTTAGGAGCTTGTAGATGACATTGCAAAGAGCGATGGGTTGGAGTTGCTTAGGGTGATTGACCTGCTCTTGTTTGGGAATGAGGGTGAGGAAAGTTGCATTGAGTGCAGGGAGGACTTGCCCTGAAATTCTGGAGTCTTCAATGATTTCCCATACCTCTTCTCTGATCATTTGCCAACAGTGATGGAATAAGTCTCTAGTAAAGCCATCCAGACCTGGGGATTTTCCTTTGGGGGTTTCCTGAAGTGCTTGATCTACTTCCTTAAGAGTGATAGGCCTGAGCAGGGCCACATTCTGCTCCTGAGTGATTAGGGAGGGTATGTGCTGCGTAACCTTGGTGATGGATTGGGATCTATTCGGCTGATGCTCTGTCAGGAGATCCTTATAATACGCAACCAGTTGTTTTTATAGATCCTCATGAGAATGTATGATTTGACCAGTGCTAGAGATTAACTGAGTGATTCTATTGGTGTGTCACCGCTGAAGGGTGGATCTGTGAAAACATTTTGTGTTACGCTCGCCCTCCTTGAGCCACTGGATGCGAGATTTTTGTTGCCACAAAACTTCTTCTTGGGTTTTCTGAATCTCCATCTGGTGGCCTATAAATGCTTCCTGGGTTTTAAGATCTTTGGAGAGTCTATATTCGCGGATCTGTCGTTGAAATTTTCTCATTTGTTCAGTCAACTGTCTTTGGGATTCAAAGATGTTTCCAAAGGTTTTCCTGTTCCAGAGTTTAAGTTGTTTCTTGAGATTCTTGAGATTTTGTTGGAAGCGGTACATCTTGGAGCCATGAGGTATCAATGCCTCCCTCCACCATTCGTTGATATTTTGTTGGAAATCTTGGTGACTGAGCCATAATTTTTCAAATCGGAGGGGTTTCTTCCCAGGGTGGTCGTCACATCCATCCATATCTGAATAGGCCAGTGGTCCAATCCATGAAAATCCAAAATACTTGCGTCTAGAGCTGTGCCTTCCATCAGGAGGAAGTCTGAGATGAGGAAGCAATCCAGCCTACAAGATATTTGATGTGTTCTAGTTCTCCTGTCTATCCAGGTGAAGAGGTCATTGGAGGTTTCCAGATCGATGAGGTTGGTGTGGTATAGATGACTTTGGAAGTTGTTGGATTCTTTCTCCAGGCATGTTATTCCCCCTTTTTCTCATCTAGGTTGCGAATCAAGTTGAAGTCGCCTCCCAAAAGCCATCTTATTTCCTTGGTTAAGGTAGATAGGTACTCCATATTGCTTAAGAAGGCTTGCTTATCCCTGGAGTTGGCCGGCCCATAAACATTGGAGAGGTGGCGAGGTTTGTTGGATCCAATGAGCCTGTAGTCGGTCGTGATAGACCATCTAGTCGTGATGTAGTTTTCAAAAATTGTTGTGCTAGGGTTCCAAAGTATAGCAAGGAAACCTGTTGTTCCCGTGGCTGTTGTATATGCCACTTTCCCTTTCTTCCAATAGTAGGGGAGAATCCTATCCATGTCTTCTGTTGCACACTTTGTTTCTTGGAGCATCATTATATCAGGTTTCTCTTCTAGAATCAGATCTTGTAGCATTTTTTTCTTACTACGACCGTTGAGACCTCGTATGTTCCAGGAGATGATATTCATGAGGAGGAGGGGGGGAGGAGAGGGGGAAAGCTATCCGAAATGAGGTGGATCTAACCAGAGATAACCATGAATTGTTTGATCTCCTGTATGAGTTTTCTCGTTGACTTCCTACCTCTTCTTTTTTCATCCTTCTAAGATTTGCACTGATCTCTCGGTGGATTCCCTTGTATTGCCAGTCACATGTTGGATCTAGCCATGGATCCAGTTGAGGAGTTGAGGAAGACCTTGTGCACTTTTTGTAGTTGATCTGGAGATATGGTGTACATTTTTTGGTGTCGATATGCATGATGTAGGTGTTCTAGGTCCACTCCTGCTAGTTCCTGCTCGTCGAGGTCCATCTCAACATCCCCATCCTCTATTTCTATTTGGTCTCCCTTTCGAGTAGTGGGATATGTTGGCCGTGTTTTTGGGTTTGTCTCTGTGTTGGCTCCTTCTTTTCCTTGTCCATTTCCTGGGGTTTTTTCTCCATCGTCACCCCTTGGGGAGCTGAAGGGTTCTCTAGTTGATCCTGAAGGATTGCATATTTGTTCCTGGTGGACGGATCCTTAGTGGTTTCGGTTTTCTGCCTTCTTCCACCTTGTTTGCACTTTTCAAGCACTTGAGTGAACCTGTCCTTGGCTTTTTCGACATCTGATCTCCCCTCTTTGTTTCTAGTGTTGAGGGGGAAATCTCTGAAGAGATGCCCATGCTCATGGCATTTCCTGCACCGGAACGAAATATGCTCATAGTCAATGGTTTGCATCCAGTCCTCATCATGGTATTCTAGGGCTATGGATCCCAAGAGCAGCTTGGCTATATTTAGGTAGACACAAATGCGCGCATATGAGTTGTATCTTCTTTTCTTCCTGGCCTCCGATGATTTAACATAAAAGCCAATGGTATTTCCTATGCCTGCAAGGACCTCCTCTAGCAAGAATTCCTACGGTAGGGAGTATAATCTGATCCACACTGGTGCATGTGCAAAGTATTCCATTTCTAGGATAAATTTCTCTGCCCATAACCTCAAGAAGAGTCTCACGGAGTTGAAAAAATATGGTCCTTCGTCAAAGATGCAGTTTCTATCCTCCAGGTTGTGCAGAAGAATGGTGAAGAAACCTTTGGAGCCCAGTTGCAGCTCATAGTGTCCTTTGGGCTTCCACCAATGGTGTATCCATTTGATCAGGTCCCGTTCCGAGGGCCAGAGTCATAAAAATTTACCTACTAAGGCATAATATCCCATGTATTGTTTTTGTTCCTCGATGCAAGGTGTGCTGATAATGTACTTCGGGACCTTTGGTGCTTATGGAATACACTTTCCTGGTAGCCATGGTTTTGACGCACTTGTGGGTGCCGACACTTTCCCCGAGTCGATGTCCATTTCCTTGTCTCTGAAGGTTCCCTCGGTCAATAGCTTTGCGCACAGATCTAGAGAAGGTTCGAAGGTGGGGCGCTTCGAGCCCTCTCCATTACTTCCATTCGTCGTTGCCTGGCTTTAAGAGGGGCCTCTCGACCCTCCCTCCTTCAGAGGAATGAGCCCCTGTGGGGTAATTCAATGTAGCAGAGCAACAGAAACCCTACTGTGAGCAGTCTTTAGAGCGATTCAATTTTCTTATTTTTCATGTTAAAATATAACGTTAAAATAAACCCTATATATATAATTATTTTTAATTTAAATTTTTGTGTTTGAAATTTCTTAATTGAAACTTTCCATATTAATGGTAAAGAAAAATACATATAAGAAATTATTAATGATAAAGGGAGAAAAATATTACATTATAGATGATATCAAACAAAATTTGATATTTGATATTAAGTAAAGTAAACTGAAAAAATATCTTTTAAATTTTATGATTTATATATTTTTATAGTGATATAATGGAAAGTATGTATTTATAAAAAGTGAATCTTTTTTTTTTTTTTGTGTGATATAGTAAAAATAGAGGAGATCAAAAACAATTTATGTTTAATCTTGATTGAATAATTGAGCAATAAAAGAATATAGAATATAGAATAAGGATAATATGAAATTATCACAACAAAATTTAAGGATAAATTATGGCGTGACAAAGAGTTAGACAGAAAAGGGAAATTAAGATGTTATAAGGAGGCAACCAACCATAAAATATAGAAAATAAAAAATATCTCTTTGTCTTGACTAGTGTAAAGAAGATAATAAATATTTCTAAAATAATAATGAATTATCATGAAATTCTTCCCAAAACATCATAGGATGAAAGAGCTTGTCACCTTTGTGACACTAAGGGTGTATGAAATCACATTTTTTTATGGTGGGCAACATATACCGAGATGTTTCAAAATATTTGTCCCACTACCAATTTTTTTAACCTTTTTACTCAACAAAACTGTACTAACACTTAATACTTTTACAGAACACAAATAAAATTTTAATAAATTCCAAGTAATCTCTTACCTTCTTAAAGTCCAATAGCCAAATTCTTAAATCCAATAACCATACTACTACTCCTCAAAGTATATATATATATATATATATATATATATAATTTTGATAATTATACATGTTTACTTTATATACAACTTCTAAACATAGATTCCTCCAAATTCCAATATATATAACTTTCATATATATAAAATAAAATTTTCATAATTCTCCATGTTGACTTTATATATAACTTCTAAATACATGCATAACTTCCTAATATGCAGGTCTATGTATAATAACAAGAATCATTTGATATTGTTTCTATTGTTTCTGTTCCTATCAAAGTTCTATATGTGTCTATATCACATTACATTCAGCATATGTATAACTTTCAAGCATGTTTTCTTATGTATAATAAGCACAATGATTTGGGATTGTTTATATTCCTAAAGAGTTCTATCTCTTCCTTTCTATGCAAACTATATCATGTTACATTAAACTACTACCAGGTTGTGGTTTATGTCCCACAATGTTTGACCGAACTCTTTGGAGTACAGAGAACATACCAAATATTTTTTAAGGTATATAAATGGATCGACGAAGGATGAACCGACCCCAGATGGTATGATAGAGAAATATATAAACCTACCTCTGATAGCAAATAGAATCGACTGATTAGGGAATAAATCCTTTATCTCTCTGTATGAAGCATCCATGTATCTGAAGCAAAGATGATTTAATGCGTGGTCAATAGCCACCCGCCCCAGCGAGAAATAGATAGGCTCTAACCATGCATGTGAAAACTTTTGACAACTTTTCAACATTGAGAGATTCGCCATTGGGTCAGAATAGGAAAAAGAAAAGATGTAGAATAATCTTATCCCCAACTAGATAAAAAAAAGTTATGGAGGGCATCGCGAGGAATATAGGAAATCCGTGTGCTAACAATATCACATAATAATCGAAGCAACGAATTGTGCTAACAATATCACATAATAATCGAAGCAACGAATCGCAGATAGATGTTTCTTGTATTTCCATTTCCATCATCATTTTATTTCCTTACAAACCATGGGAGAGATAAAGATGGAATATCGGATGTGTGTATGTTGTTGATGTTTGTTAAGGGTCCTTGATTCTTTAAGATAATCTCATCCTTCTCCTCCCAATGAGTTTCACTAGACTTTGATTCTTCTACATCATGTTATTTAAAATTTTGAAAAAAAAAAAAAATTTATTATATTTTTGACTTATTATTTTTACGTCGAAAGGCATACACCTATTGACAATGGGCACAATTAATGATCTTTTAAACTTATTTAACCTTAAACCCTAATCTGATGGCTATGTATTGAAGATGCTGGCATATTCTTAGTCGTCCTCCAAAATCAATGGATCAGATTTATTGTTCATAACTTTCTTGCATTTATCAAGGCATCCGTTAACATGTTTACTTTTTAACATTTACCTAATCACATTAAAAAATTACTATCAGTATATGTAATTGCCACGTTCCATTTATCAACCTAATACAGTCAAACTTTGATATTACCACAGAAGGATTACCACAAACGTTTTATATTGGAGACACATTTTCTCATTATATTGAGGGCACGCATTCTCAGCCACGTTCTCAGCCGCGAATTAGCGACTGTGCTAGTATATGTTTATACAAATTTTAAGTAGATGGGTTTTCTAGAATTGTTGTTGAGTAGACTGAATTACAAGCAAGGGATCAAGTGCTCAAGTTTCTAGACTCACTATATCTATTGACATTATTTGACCTCTGGATTTTCCACTAAACGAGTCTCTTCCAATCCATAATTAATTAACTTAATTCCTTAAATCTTTATATCTCCAAATATTTATCAAATAAAAGTGTTAATATATTATAAACCACTATTTTACATACATATAATCTAAGAAAAATGTCTTAAATTTCTTCATCATTCTCTAAAATATTGAAAATGAAAAACAAAAACATGTTAATTATTTAATCATTTTCTAAACATATAAGTATAAAAAATATTATTATTCACACTTCAATACTAAAACATAAAAGGTAGATGACATCAATTGTTAAAATTAATGTATAATTAAATAGTAGAACTCCTTTACATCATAGTATTAAATGTAATACTAGTTGAAATCATTACATCTTAGTATTAAATGTAATACTAGTGTATGGAAGTCAATGTATCTTAATCACAGATAATACCTAGAAATGGAGTATGAACAAAACGATTATATATATATATATATATTATTCAATCTAGAAGATATTTATATATGAAGTTTTTTCTCTCAACAACATAACAAATTTATGAGAAAATCTTTTTACACATATAAATATGATATTATAATTCCATAAAATCTTCCACAACCAACTAGATTTAGCATCCTCCCTTAATGTTTACCCTATAAATAACAAAAACATAACATAAAAATATTTTTGAACTTTGATCTCTCTCGTCTTCATCAACATCGTGATCCACTTTTAAACTCTAATATAATACGCTCTTTCTCATCCATTCATTTGACCTATGACTTCATCCATTGAAAATAAATTTTCTTATAACCATCAATCACATATTTGTAATGACCTTACATATTACATATTATTGACATACTTCCATCTATTCTATATTTCTTCCATTTGTGAAAGTTTTTGATCTTTCCTTAAATAGCCTTCTTCTACTAGATATCACACAAAATTGTATAAACCGCATTTACAGCAAACCGAGTTATGTCTTTGTTAATCATGGCCATCACGTTTCCCATTATGGAGACTAGGTTTATCACAGATAAACAAAATGATGAGCCCTTAACATATCCTAAAAAATTTCAACCATTTTTGGGTGTATACTTTTTCTTTTTTATATAAATTATGGTTTCTTTGTATAAAATTATTTTTTTAAAAGTTTAATGAAACATATTCTAAAAAAATTTCAATTATTTTTTAGTATATTTTTTTTTCTTATATAAATTATGGTTTAATTTATTTTTTTATATAAATTATGGTTTTTTTTATTTGTAACTGAGAAAAAAAAATGGTGAACTCTTAACATATCCTAAAAAATTTTGGTATAAACTTTTTATTTTTTATATAAATTATGATTTCTTTGTATAAACATATTTTTAGTATATTTTTTTTCTTATATAAATTATGGTTTTATATTTTTTAATATATATATATATATATATATATATATATATATATATATTATATAAATAATGTTTTTTTTTTTTTTTTTTAATTTAATAAACTTCATAAAGAATAAGTTTTCAATTTTCTAACTTTCATCGTTAGAAAACACCAAAAATTCTGAGAGGGAAGAAAACCATTTTTTATTATTCATTGGATAAATTTTAAATGAGAAACTTCACTTTAGGTCATAAAGAAAATTGAAAATGTCATTATGATGAACTTTATGTATATGTTTCCACTTTCATTCATGAAAAGTTAGATTTACTCTAAAACGGATGGAAATTAATATTTGGATCCATCCTAACATGTTTTATATCGGAAAAAAAAATTCTTCAATCATGAGAATGACATCAAAAGTCGAGGAAAAAGTTGAAAGTTTTTTCAATCGTTGATGAAGATTAAAGTTGAAATTTTTTCCGAGTACTGATCAAAGAAAAGGTTGAAATTTCCCCCGATCACCAATCAAGTTAAGAGTTGAAAGTTTCTCCAACAATAGTCGAAAGTTTCTCCAATCAGCGATCAAAACTAAAGATCAAAGTTTCTCCAATTAGCAAGAGAAGAGCGATTAAGTATTAATAGAGAAAAAAAATATTTTGGTATTTTTATGATAATTTTTAATCTCAATTGTTGTTTAATATGCATAGTATACTGTTGAAATAGTCTCACCGAAATCTTGAAGTTTTAAAAAACAAATTCAAAATGAATTTCCTTCGATAGCATACATGGTAGAAGAGGATAATACACATATTTTTATAAAAAAATCATTATTGATTATTGTAGTAAATGGAGAGTACACAAGCACACCATGTTGATTTATTAGATTTAAATGAAGTGTTTTAAATATATGTGAATAATGAATGATGTGTTTCAAAGTTTGTTTTATTTATAGGCTTTGTGACTCTAAGGATCATGAGGTAATGTCTTACTAGATAGGTCCATTTTTTTTTTTTAATTAATTTTCAAATTCTAAGATATGAATGAGCAAAAGATCTCATAAATACTTCTTTTGTAAAAATTATTGCAAAATATCAAATATAGGTGTATAAAATATTTATAAAATAAAATATATTTGGGAAAATGTAGTTGCAAAGTAAATGGACCAACAAAGGGAAAATGAAAAATTAAAAGATAAATATTTGAAAAAAGTAACAAGAATTTGAAACCCATAACAACAACTTTTCATTAAAGGATGAAAGTTCGTCATCAAATTTATGAATGAAGATGACATGCTCCAACTAAGTTCACGACTAGTGTTAGTGGATCAGATTTTGTATTCCCTTTGATTTAGATGTCAATAAAAAGAAAAAGAGAATATCAATGATAAAGAATGTGTATATTTGAAGATGTAAAAGAGATATTTAAATGAAATATAATTATCATTATACAAAAAGACAAAATATAAAAGGATGGTATGTAATATCAATCAAAAAGTGGAAAATGAGGAAACCACATAAAGAAAAGATCAACACACAATTGTTTTGATGAAATTTATAAATAATGGAAAACTAAGCAATAAATGGGCTTTTTGCCCTCGTGTGAAACTAGGATTTTATTGTAAAGAGAATCCCTTAAATGTTTTTATTGATGATTGTAATTGATATTTTATTTCTTAAGGAAAGAAGCTATCATTACCAAAAATTGTTGGGGGTTCCTATTGTGCTTTGAAGTTGAAATAGATTATTATTGTTTTTCATGAGTACATTGGGGGTGGACTTTGATCCACTTATGTGTGCACGGGTCATGATATAATTTAACATAATATATTTGGGTGCAACTATAAGTTTTAAACCTATGAAGTAAAGCAATGCATATAGATTCTTAAGCAAAAAAGAATTTAATCAATGGATCATACACATAGTACACAGAGATTTATACTGGAAACCCTCAATCGGGGAAAAACTTTATTATATTCATTATATCTAATTTCATCATCCATCATACAATATATACAATGTTTTTATGTATTCTGGAGATACAAAACCCCAGTCCCTTAATCCGTGATTAATTTAGAAAACCGCTAAAAATAGTAAAATTCGCTAAAAATTGCAAAAACCACCCCCCAAAAAAAAATCGGGGCGCTACCCTGAACACTGTGCATAACCAGGGGGGCATACCTGGCCCCCACTGGGACCCCCCTAGGAAGTTCCCAATGCACACAACACAAAGAGAACTACTAGAGGGATCGCCAGACACAGTTGTCCAACAACCACACGTTTGACGACTACCTCAATGTTCCCCCACTCCTTCAAGTTAAATGTTGACCAACTATGAAAAACTTCTTGCTTCCCACCATTAAATCCAACCCCTTTGGACTTTAGGTGTAGAAATATTACTTTCCACTATGTTTTCTTATAATTATCAACTTCTTGTTTTTATCTAAAGTTTATGCAATAATATGTTATGAATTATTTCTAGATTATTAACTTACACTTAATTTATTCATTTCTATTAAATAATAGATTTATTTTTTATTTTTACGTTAGATGAGATATAAAAGATAGAGTGCAAGTTCGATTCTCAATTATAGATTAGTTTTTAGTTAATGTTTTGTTTGTAAAAAAAAAATTATTATAATTTAAAAGAACAAATCCTTATTAATTCATTCACATTCCCAAAACATGGGTGTAGATAAAAATAATTAAGGATTCATTAATTCTTTATCAAAACCTTTAAAGTTATTTGGGAGTTGGATATTTTCTCTCAAATTTAAAGGTTTTAGAAATTATAATAATTTTAAATATCAAATTTTTAGATCATTTTAATATAATCTAAAGTGTAAAAATAAATAAAATATTTAATTTATAAAAAAAGTAGTAAAATAACTTTACAGTTTAATTTTGAAATAAACAAAAATTGATCATAAACATTGAGTTTCTTCATTTATTATCTCACTTCATATAAATTCATGATATGCTTAGATGTATATAAACAAAGATACCATAAATTAGAAATTAGAAATTTGAAATTTTTGTGTCTTTTATTAATAAATCGTATACAGATTTTAAATTGAATAATGGTTTATGAATTAAAGAATTTTAACATAGTTTCATAGAAACGATATGGAAGAATATTTATTTACACAATCTAATTTTAAGATATAAATCTTTTGAGATATAAATATAGGAATAAAATCATATGATCTTGCATTATTGTTTTATATGAAAAACCTCATAAAATAATTTAACATAATTTTTCGAGCATTAAAAATAATAAAACAAAGTGAATATTATTAAAATTACAATCATTTTTTTTATAAAGAAGTGAATTTGTAGAATTTATAATGCAATGGAGGTTTAGAGTGAACACCACAATCTTTAAACAAATTACCTTCCAAACATCTCATTAAATTAGCCCATAAAAAAATTGAAATAATATAATTTATTAAATTTATTGTACAAAATAAATTGAGGATAAACATTATCTTTGTTTAATATTCCCTACTCTTCATAATATAAGAAATATAAATATAAATATAAAATTTAATTTAATTTTCTTTTATTTATGAAAAACAATTTGTTGCCTTTAATATACTATATTCTTAATCATTTAATAAATTCAATTTTTAGATGTTATACAAAATTCTCATAAATAAAACTAGTATTAAAAGCTAAATTATTTTTTTTATTTGCAGGTTTTGATGATGTACATCTTCAAACAAAAATGGTTGGAATTCACTACTCTTCCTTTAACCTCCAATATATTTTCAGATGTAGAATAAAATATCTTTCTATCTTGAAGACAATCAATCGAAATGACAAGTTGTTTTTCTCATGATGTGGTTTCTATTGTTTCTTTTTCAATATGAAGTTTTTTTATAAACCTACAATTAATTTTTCTTTTTAACCTTAATTAAAGTAACATATTCTATTCTAATTTAATGTGTTATATTTTTTTTCTTATATTATTTTTTTATTAAATCATATTAGGTACTATTTAGAAGGGAAATGGACTTAATAATAAAATTTAAAATGTAAATGGGCATTAATTAACAAAAACTGTAAGATAAGTACAACAGAGAGGATAAATCTTACTAAAATCCTGGAGAACATTGGTGACTTAACTAACCTAGTGCTAACTATATACCCCAGAAGAAGAAGCAGAAGCAATGAAGTGAACGCAAGTACTGTAAATTTATGGGTTGTAAATGGTCACCAAATCTATGATACAAGAAAGATATTAATTGAAGATATTTACACCTATAATCATTGGATTAATCACTATTTTTATTAAAAAATTTAATTTTATGATAGGAATTAAAAAATTTGGCATATTCTCATAGACATGTTTAAAAAGAAAGGAAGGAAAGATTTAGACTCTGTAATACTCAACTAAAGATAAAAGTAAAAGCATGGATTTCCAAATTTACAAATTTGGTGAAAATGCTAGTGAATTGAGAATAAAATCCATGCCATCCCTATTTCCCAAGGTCTCATAGTTGCATAGACCTACAAAACTATGTAAAATCATATAATTTGTAAATAGAATCCTAAATCTATCTAAACCTTAAAATAATGGAAGGTGCAAATAAAATCTTAAATATAAACCCTAACCAAAATCTTAAATATAAACCCTAACCCTAGATACATGATAATGTGTCATTATAAGTACAATATGGTACAATTTATATGAGTTCAATGAAGCTTGTGGACTCCAATGTGCATGAGGTCAATGAAGAGAAACATTAGCCATGTAAAGAATAGAGAATGAAAATGAGAGAAAATTTAAAGCTAATTTGGTCGAGTCCTCCCCATGCCAATGTAACCAAATCCCATGAACTAAAACATAAGAACATGGGGGAAGGAAGATAGATGTGTGGAGAAAACTTTAGAACACACAAATCTCCACTTGGTAAGTAGATAGTGCTCCATCTGGTAACCCATGCGTTAATTCAAATTGAAATGTACACATGCTTTAATTGACAAGAAGGGAAATTTGAGCAACACAGTTAAAAACCAATGACTCTCCACATGGTAAGGAGAAACAAATCCATGTAGATCCACCTAGTAACATATGCTTTAATTGAAATTGAAACGCATGGAAAATGTGTTATTTGACATTCACATCTGATAAAAATGAACGACTACACCAATATGATACATGTTATATGTGGAAATGGGGCTGAGATAGTGACTGCTAATCACACAATAAAGGGTTGTATACATATTAATCATTGTTAATCACCTAAACCTGGAAATAAAATGGCTAAGAAATGACAACGACTAAGAATATGCCAACATATTTAATTATTGGCCATAAGATTATAATTTGTAATTAAAAGGTTGATTAATTCATCCATTCAAATAGGGGAAATACTATCAACCTAATAATTTATATGATGACTGTGAAAAGGTGGGATGAAAGTATTTCTTCATCTGTGGCTAAAAAACCAAAAAAATAGCAAGACTATCATAGAAATTTAGTGATGTTGTCCAGAGAACTCCACCAAGGGGGTGGAAGCTATCGTTGGGTGTGGTGTGTGCTTGCTCTAACAGTTTCTATTACTCTTCCTGTGAGATCTTCAATATTTCTATCCATGATCTAGAATCCATAAATTGATATTCACATCAACTTCTTCATTTATAATAAAATGTCGAAGTCCCTCGCATCAACACAGGCTAGGTCTAATTATGCTTGAACATGCAGGGCCATATGGGCCTCATAAGTTGCAACGGCATGGGTTGTCTCTTCTTGAGCTTAACGATCTGAGGAGCTACCTGTACGACTTCAATATCTCTACCATTGTGTTCCTCTTGTCAGTAGATGGTCTAGAGGGTGAGAAATTGACACAATACGGAGAAGGGAAATTACAGAGCGACTAATTTGGGCGATAGGTTAGTGTTGAGTAGGGGGGAGACATGACAAGGGAGAGTGTTGATCCGAGATGAACAATGACTTGGAAATAATGGAGTAAGAATCAGTTGACAGAGTTAGTAGCGTAAGTAGAGTCTAGTTATTTGTGGTTTGATGTAACCGACTAAGTAGAGTATTTTCCTATATAATGATGTAATCAGTACTCATTCAATAATATCTATTGTGAGCCTTGGCTCACTGTGTGTTGTTTTTCCCTAATTTTAAATTGGTATCAGAACCATGGAAGTGAGGTGCGTAAATTTATAAAAGTCTGCAGGTCCTTCCTATAGAAGGGTGTGGTTGAATACTACTCAAAGTTTGTGCACGTTTATCAACCTCCCATTTCCACACTCCATCTGTGTAGTACAGTTCAAAAATATTTAAAGATTCTCGCAGCCCAAGTGTATCGTAAGGTGTAGACTGGTCGCTCTCTAATGGCTATGTGAGAGTGACGGACTGCTCAGCACCCGACGAAAAGTTGCATATTCTTGGTGATTCACTTGCAGAGAATATCTTGCAGCAATGGCAAATCCTCTGGTGGAGACCTACCTCAACGAAGCCAACAAATTAGATGGCTTGAATTTCGTTAAATGGAAATTCAAGATGCAGATGCTCATGGAAGGCTATGTTGTCTGGAACATTTCAAAGGGAACTGAAGTGAAACTTGATGCGACTACAGGTGCGATAGAAGCACATATTTAAGATTGGGAGAAGTGTGAAAACAAGTCAAAGGCATTGTTGTGCATGCATGTTAAAGATATAATAATTCCATATATTAGAGAAGCTACAACTTATGTTGAAATCTGGACAACGGTTAAAGAATTGTATGAAACTAGCAACACAAATCACATTTTGTTCCTAAAAACTAAATTGCTAGGCATTAAGATAGATGGAAATGAATCTGTTAGTTCATGTTTGGGTCGTATTAAAGAGGTGAAATACAAGCTATTAAATATAGGGGAAACTATTTCCAACACTGATCTGGTCACTATTACCTTAAATGGTATGTTGGAAGATTATCAAATGTTCATAACATGTCTCGCAGCAAGGGAGAAACCTCCTACATTTGAAGAACTAACAGGTATTTTCCTGCAAGAGGAAGAGAGGTACGGGAATCTAAAGCCTCAGAATAATGATTTGGCACTGTGGTTGAATAAGAGATCCTCGAGAGGGAGATCAGGAGAAGGAGGAAGAGGAGGAATTTCATGGCAAAGAGGCAGTTCATCGCAAAGAAGACAATCTCCAAGACTGAATCAAGGTATTCAATATAACAGAAACGATTCAAAGAGTTTTTTTATTGTGGTCAACTTGGACATATTGTTAAAGATTATCATAAGAAGAAGAGTGATGAGGCTATGAATAAACCTAGAACACATTCAGGGAATTATGCAGAAAAATCTTCAAATTATGATCTCAGATTATTTATTGCTAGTGATGATATTGATGAACCCCCGAATTTTAATTCACGGGATCTTAGGTCATTTGTGTCTAACGCTTCTTTATCATCTAAAACAGATGATTTTGATTCCTGGTTTGTGGATTTCGGAGCATTAGTACATATGACATGTAATAAGATGCGGTACACTAATTTTAAAGAAACATAGAATGGTACCAGGATATATCTTGGAGATGAACACACTTATGAGATCAAGGGATATGGAGACATTCCTATGAAGTTGTCGAATGGTATTGTTCGTAACATTCGCAATGTGTTGTATGTGCCGGGAATAAAGAAAAAATTGATCTTTGTGTCCCCCATTACAGATCAGAACTTGAAGGTTGAAGTCTTTAATAAATATTTCATAGTGAAGGATCTGTTGGGCCACTTCCAAAATGTTGCAACGAGAGTTAGAGCAGGAGGCCTATACAAACTTGATGTTACCAACAAATCACATCACGCACTTACTTTTGCAACTATGCCAACATATATTATTTGGAATCAAAGGTATGGCCACATCAATCATCTTGATTTATTGTTATTAGAGAAAAAGAATATGGTTGAAGGACTTACCATGTTAAAGAATGAGAATGTTGCTTGTGATGGATGTGCATAAGGAAATATCCACATAGATGAATTTCCCTCTAATCTTGATAAGAAAAAGAGAGATGTTTTAGATCTTGTGCATACTGATGTTTGTGGGCCTATGCAGACTAGGTCTTTAGGAGGTGCTCTTTACTTTCTGTTATTTATTGATAATTGCACAAGATACACATGGGTTTACTTCCTTAGAAGAAAAAGTGATGTTTTAGAGTACTTTAAAGAATTCAGAACCATGGTGGAAAAGCAGACAGGAAAATCCATCAAAATCCTCCATTCAGTTGAAGGGGGGGAGAATTAATTAGGGGACTTCAACAAATATTGCAAATATCATGGAATAGTACAACAGTTTACAGTACCACACACTCCACAGCAAAACAGAGTCACTGAAAGGAAAAAAAAACTCTGGCAGAGTGTGCATGTAGTATGATGAAAGGTAAGAATCTCTCGAATGCCTTTTGGGCTAAAGCCATAAATATTGCAGTTTATTTAAAGAATAGAATTCCAACAAGGTGTCTTGATAATGTTACTCCTTTCGAAGCCTTGTATGGTTCCAAACATGCAGTTCATAATTTGAAATTATTTCGGTGTAAGGCCTTTTCTCATATTCCAAAGGTGAATAGGAAGAAATTGGATGCTAAATCCATTAAATGTATTTTCATTGGGTATTGTTCTGAATTCAAAGCATACAAATTGTTTGATCCTTCTACTCACAAATTATTTGTGAGTAGAGATGTACTTTTCCATGAGAAAGAATCAGGAAATCATGACAATAACAGTCATGAGGAATGGAATAGACTTCCTGATGAAGGAGTTAAAGAAGAGTAGAAACAACCATCACAACAACAACCACCACAACAATAGCCACAAGTGTAGCGACAACAACAAGAAGGACTCAGCGATATGGGCAATTCAAACAGTCACAGTTCACTTAGAGGTGAAGACAAATCTTCACAAAGTGGGGAGGAAGATAATCAATTGAGAATATCTTCATGACAGGTTCGGCTCCCTGAGAGGTATAGAGACTATGCCCTAATGAGTAGCATTTCAAATGTCATATAACCCATGAGTTTTGATGAAGCTAATGAACATGATGAATGACAAAATTCAATGGAGGAAGAATATGAATCTATAATGAAAAACAATACTTGCGAATTGACTGAATTGCCTAAACATAAGAAGCCCATTGGATGCAAATGGATATACAAACCCAAGTTTAAATCAGATGGTAGT